>JANHGC010008831.1:0-41155 GCA_027560395.1 Boaedon fuliginosus
CTGTGCTGAAGCTGACCATGCTGTTTGTTTTTTGCTGCAGGGAGACAAATTGCTGGGAGACAGGTCCAAGGGTGTGGGCTGGTGAGTGGGTGGGGCTTCAGCAACATTTGCTGTATAAGACACACACATTTCCACCCACTTTTGGGGGTGGAAAAAGTGTGTCTTATACTCCAAAAAATATGGTAGTTTTCCTCTGTAGGCAATGTAATGATTAATGCCAGCCACAGAGAGGAAAATCTTTCTTATAGTTTAGCTATATTTTTTTTCCTGGTGTGCTGATGTGCAAGAGCCCAGATCATGGAGTTACTAATAACGCCATCATTCTCCAGTTCCTATAATAAATGTTTATTACTGTGCAAAAGCTAGGTTTCTATTAATAAGTGCAGTGAATATTGTTTGAAGTAGAAAAAAAAATTAAATTTCTGTTTCCACTCAAATGGCAGCTTTTCCTATATCAGAATCCTTTCCAATTGCTAATGCCTAGTGACCCTGTACTGTAAGTCCAGGTAAAACACAGAATAGATAGAAGACAACTTAGATTATCTGAAAATATAAGATGTATTGTGTTATTTTAGGATATATAGATATTTATTTATTTATTTATTTATTAGATTTATGCCCCGCCTCTCTTCACCCCTTTCAGGGGAACTTGAAGCGGCAAGATAGGTGAAAATGACACATATTAGATATTTCACATCACTGTCATGTATATGAAAAGTGTACATAGAAAATTCTTACCTTTGGGAGAAAACTAGGAAAGTAACTTGTATTATTTTAGTTCTCTGCGGATAAAGAACTTTCTTATATAAGAGCATTCAAATCATCGACATATATAATCTTCCCTTCTATCTTTTCTGGCATTAGAGCATTTTCCATATAATGTGTCGAAAGTAGAAATTCAGCCTGGTAATTTGTACCTCAAGTGAACTCTGCATTGATTTTCCGCAGTGATTCATTGGTTTGTTTTCTTGGCTGTCCACGCTCCACAATATTTCCAGGAATCTTCTCCAACATCATAGTTCAAAAGTGTCAATATTTTTCCTATCCTGTGTCTTTTGCTTCCATAGAGTATTATATAGAATACCATTGGTTGTGTTACTCTGATCTTTGTAGGCATGGACACATAATAGTATTTAAATATTTTTCCCCAAAGCCTTCATGGCTGCTTTACCACTCATGCAATTGGGGTGTTTTTATAAATTTCTAGGCTTCTATGATAAAGGATAATGTCTTGGGGTCATGTGATCCTCTTTTTTGATCTTCTGACAAGCAAAGTCAATGGGGAAGCCAAATTCACTTAATAGCCATGTTACCAACTTAACACTTGCACTGATTCACTTAACAACTGTGGCAAGAAAAGATGTAAAGCGGGGCAAAACTCAATAACTATTTTGCTTAGCAATGTAAATTTTAAGCTCACTTGTGATTGTACATCGAGGATTTTACCTTGCAGTTTGAAACCATAATTTGTTCATTTGAAAATGCTATCTTGGTTCAATTATGGCTATGTCTGAACCTCAAGTTTTGTTTTAGTGCTGATTTGTGTTCCATTCATTTTAGGTATTGGCAGAAATTAAAAGAACAAATCTATGTGCAAGTCAGGATCACTTTGTTCCTCTCTTGATCCTGATTTGTTTTTTGATTAAAGCAAATCTTTAATCTATCAAATCGTTATTCTATGTGATATGTGTCATTTCTGATCTGTTAAATAAGCTAGTTTGAAATAAAGTGTCTTGCTTGTCTATTTAACATTATGTCCAAGTAAGAATTCAAATTTCCTCTAATCTGAAAGCCATTATCTTTTTCTGTATGGAAATGTTATGCTTGCTAGCTTTATGCATTGTACTAATAGTTGTATTGGTGCTTCATAATCTTCCAAAACATTGTAATATCTCAATTTTACTAAAAATGATTATGGTCTTATATTGTGTAGAATTTATTTTGTTCATAATTGATCCATGCACAATAAGCAAAAGTCAGAACTAAACCATTACATTAAGGTGGCCATGAAACCCAAAAGTATGCATATTCATAATATTAAAAGTTTCTATATAATTAGTTTATATTAAAAGCCAGCATTCCAAAAAAAGAAACAGTGCCAAGAAAAAAAAACATTGCCTCATTCCTTTAAAATTATTTAAAATGTAATTATAAAAGTTTATATAGTTTATAGATCATAATTGACCTAGACCAGCAAAATATTCCATGTTATATAAAATAATTCTTTGGATTCTAACCTTGGTTTATTTTTCTGTCAGACTATTCTGCCATTTGAGACATACTGCAGCAAGAAATGTATAGCATGGTGTGGTTTTCATTTATTTGTGAACACTAGGAGTCCAGCCAGATGTCAGTGTTGAAGGGCAATCCACTTAGCCCTTAAGTCAGAGGTGGGCTACACATACAACCGGTTCGCCTAGTCCAGAACCGAAAATGTGAGTGCACGTGCGCATGCCCCTTTGAGTTATTTATAAAATAATAAATGGGGATTAAAAATTATTTAAAAAGCCTCCAATAACCAGCAACTGAGCTCCCTAACACTTGGTGGGACAGGGTTGCCTGATTGTAGACAGATGCTCTAAAAGGCAAGTTTAGCCACCTGTTAAGTTGACCAGCTAGCAAGTTGCAGGTGTGGAGGTATAGAATGAAGTGGCCTTCTTCCATGCTTCTGATCAATCAACAGGGTTACTTTTGAATATGAGTGTAACCCTCTTTCCAACAAATGACAGACCCATTTTGATATATAGACTGACCACAGCTTTAAATAGAGACTGATCTCATGTCTTCAACCATAAATTGTCAGTGTACCATGCTAGATTTTGTTCAGGGCAAAAATGATGTTGAGTGGACAAAGAAAATGCTTTGTTAAGACCAAAATGTTAACTATGACTTTTAGCGATAGATTGGGAAAGAAACATATGCAATATTGTAAAAATATATCCCATAAAAATGGTTCCTGGGGCACGTTCCTACTACAATATAGGAATGTGAGGGTGAGTCCAACAGCACTTTCAGTTCAAGCCGAAGACTAGAAATATCCAAAATCCCAGTGGAGTGAGCTTGCCTGTAAAGGTTTTTGTTTTTGTCATAAAAGATTCACTTCTCCTTCAAAAATCTCAGATTAACCATTTCTAGGACCTTCTGAATTGCCTATTTTGCAGTTGTGAATTGCTTTGTTCTCAAAGATCTTTATCTTCTTTGCTCTTTCATTTTTATTGTTAGCTTGCCATGCCTTTTGTTTGTTGGACATTCTAAGCAAACATTACATTGCTTCTCAAGCCCGCTTATAGCTGTTATGTAGAAATCCCATCGAGCTGTCAAACTCTAACTGTTAGCCTGGTTTATGAAAGTTAACATAATATGAGGTTTGTAGGAAAAATAGGTTTTTTTATGCAACAGAACTGTCATGATGCATGCTTTCATAACCATAGCTGGTAAGCACCAAATGAAACAGAAGCCTGGTTTTGCGTGCCTCTGTAACAAATGTAATTCTGAATTCAATAATCTAGTAAAAAAGTATATTTTTGTGTATTGTGGAAGAAAAAATGATGGTGAAAAGAGGTAAGCAACAGAGGGTTGCTTGAGGATCCAGTATTAGGATGGCATGCATATATAATGCATAAATAGATGACTGAATGTCTGATGTGATTGTTGAATCCCAATTAGTCATTATCTAGCTTTACTCTCCTTGTTACTGCTACAGTGATGTAATTTCAATTAACAATATTTTGTCAAAAGCTGGCCCCAATTAAAAATTTATCTGCATGTTAAGGATCTATGAAAGTCTACCTAAAGTCTTTTTGATTTATGATTGATAATTCTTAAACACTGTAGATAAAAGAAAAATGACTGTGATGATGCCATGTCCTATTTAAACACATCTTGGTTATCAGATATATTGTGTAACTTTCATACATGCCTAGAGGTATTTTAAAAATTTGTGAATCCTTTGGAATTTTAAATATTTCTGCATCTAACCTAAAACGTGATCTGTTCCACAGCCTAAAAGTAAATAAAGAAACCAATTAAGCAAATGAACCAAAAACATCACACTTGTTCATTGATTTATTAAGGAAAATGATCCAAAACTACATAGATTTTGTGGAGAAATGTACTATCTGAAACTCTTGGATAGTAATCCCTGATGTTTTTGGCACCAGGGACTGGTTTTGTAGAGGACAATTTTTTCATGGACCAGAGGGGCAGGAAGAGTCACACTCCTATGAGAATTTAATGCCTGATGATTTGAGATGGAGCTGAGGGGATGATGCTAGTGCTGGGGAATGACTGCAAATACAGATGACATTTCATTCACTTACCCACCACTCACCTCCCACTTTACGGCACAGTTCCTAACAGGCCATGGACTGGTACTGATCCATGGCCCAGGGTTGGGGACCCCTCCTCTAGGATTATCAGTTCATTTCAACAGGAAATTAGACTAAAGTGTTTCAATCAATGGGCTGAAAATCGTATGATTGTGGGAATGCCTATCCTATTCAAAGGACAGAATTCTGGGTATTCAGGATCAAGTCTGATCTTCACAACACAAGTATGTGGAGGTGTGGCATGCCTCAAAAAAAGATTTCTGAGGACCACTGAAAAACAGGTGTTGATGTTTGCCAGGCTGGAAAATAGTTACAAAACTATGTCCAAAGAGTTTGAATTCCACCAGGCCGATTGTATACAAATGGAGGCAATTCCACAACCCTTTTATTTGCCCCAGGAGCAGTCAAACAACTGAGATCACACCAGGAGCAAGACCTATAATACTGAATGACTGAACAACAAATGAACAATAAGACTGCACATGTGGCAGGGTTGTAAGGAGAAAATTACTGCTTTCTAAAAAGAACACTTCTGCCTGTCTTCATTTTATGAAAGACCACATCCAGAAAGCTATTGAAGGAATGCTCTGTGGATAGATTAGAACCAAATATAACTTTGGCCTGAATGAAAAGTAATCATCCTGGGCAAACACTGCATTCCAGCATAAGAACCTTACCCCATCTCTGAAACATCATGGTGGCAGGATCATAGTGTCAGCCTCAAAACTAGGATGGCTTGCATGACATCACTGATAGACATATAAATTCTACATTGTACTAGCAAATTTTACAGCAAAATGTCAGAGTATCTGTCCATGAAGTGAAGCTCAAGAGAAGAGTGCATCAGGTAGTAAGAGAATGATAGAAAATATAAAAGTTGTACAACAACAAAAAATGGTTAAATTAGGAGAAAGGTAATAAAGCTTAGGATGACCAAGTCAAAGTCCCTGACTTTAATCTTATTCACACAAGAAGCCCACAAACATCCTTCAGTTGAAGCTGTGTTGTAAGGCAGAACAGGTTAAAATGCCTCCTAGCCAATGTATTATTTATTTATTTATTTATTTTATTTTAATATAATTTATAGGCCGCCCAATTCCCAGAATACAATATGGTTCATTATATATTAAAACAAATTAAAACCATTAAAATACTATTCGGGGTGTTAACCCTTCCGAGCCTGCTGAAAGAGCCATGTTAGAGGGCTCGAGAGAAGGTTGAGAGGTTGGGGACGATCCGGATCCCCAGGGGGAGTTCATTCCAGAGGGCAGGGGCATCTACAGAGAAGGCCCTCCTCCGCGGAATCGCCAATCGACATTGGCTGATGGTACCTGGATGAGCCAACTCTGGGCCCTCCCAGGGTGCTGGGAGGCAAACGGTGGCAGGAGGCGATCTCGTAAGTAGCCCGATCCTATGCCATGTAGGGCTTTAAAGGTCATAACCAGCACCTTGAATTGCATCCGGAAGCTAATTGGGAGCCAATGCAGTTCGCACAAGAGTGGTGTGGTATGAGTGTAATAGGGCACATCTATAACTGCTCATGCGGCCACATTTTGGACCAGCTGAAGCTTCCAAATGCTTTTCAAGGGTAGCCCCATGTAAAACGGACTGCAGTAATCTAATCAGGAGGTGATGAAGGCATGAGTGACAGTGAGCAGTGCATCTCGGTCCAGAAAGGGACGCAATTGGTGCACCAGGTGAACCTGGGCAAAGGTCCCTCTGGCCACAGCTGTCGAATGATCTTCTAATTTTAGCTATGGATCCAGAAGGACACCCAAATTGGAACCCTCTCGGAGGCTGTCAACACCTCCCCATATTTCCAATGATGAAAAATGTTGGATGGTCTGAGAAGTAGGGACCCAAAACCACTCGGTCTTGTCTGAGTTGAGTTTGAACCTGTTGGTCCCCATCCAGAAACCCAGAGCCCTCAAGCACCAGGACATCACTTTGGTGGCATTGTTGGGTTGGTTTGGGCTGGAGATGAACAGTTGAGTATCATCAGTATGCTGATGATACTGCACTCTGAACCCTCAAATGATCTCACCCACTGGTTTCATATAAATGTTGAATAGAAATGGAGAGTGGATTGAACCCTGAGGCACCCTGCAAACCAGGGGTCTCGGGCTTGCCCTCTGCCCTCCCACCAACAAGAGGTAGGAGAACCACTGAAACATAGTGCCTCTTACTCCCAATCCCGAGCAACTACAGAAGGATACCATGGTTGATGGTATCGAATGCTGCCGAGAAGTCAAGTAGACCAGGATAGAGGAATGACCCATATCCCAGGCTTACCAGTGCTGTTTCAGTGCTGTGCCCAAGCCTGAAGCCAGACTGAAAGGGGTCCAGATAATCCACTTCTTCCAAGGCTTTGTGGAGCTGTAGCACCACCGTCTTCTCAACTACCTTCCCTAGGAAGGAAAGGCTGGACACTTGATGAAATTTGTTTAATTCAACTGAGTCCAAGGCAGGCTTCATGAGAAGGGGTCTCACCACTGCCTCCTTTAAGGTATGTGGGAAGAGCCCTTCTCTCAAAGATGTGTTTATAACTGCTTGGACCAACCTCATGTCACCTCTCGACTGGTCGAAACCAGACAGGAGAGGCATGGGTCCAACGAACAGTATCTGGTCCACAGGCCACAAGTTTGACAGCCCAGGACAAGGCTCTAGATTTTAATTGTTTGATAGAGGTTTTGAATAAAAGGAATGTTGGACTTCTGGTGTGTTCCACTCTTTCCCATTTAATCTTTTCAATGACCACCCTTTGAATTCTGTGTTTTCCACACTATTATTTTACTTACTGCAATATTGTGAGTTATACTCACACATTCCTGCCTGAACTATCCATAGGTGATATGAAAATCAGAAGCACTTTAAATTTTATTTTTGAAGCTATCAAAATTACTGTTGAGGTAGGACAGCTTTCAACATAGTACCAATATATTACCGGCTCTGAAGAACTTTGTGACTCATTACAGTTCATGAAAATTATCCATATATGACTGGATGATTCAGTGATGGTATATTGGTTTTTAAGAAGAGATTGGCCACTTGCGCAGGTGATTGGAAGACCTCCAAGGTCATTTCCAATTTTGTTATTCTGTATATTTGATCTCTACATTTTGGCCACGTCTAAGAAATATAGTCCAGATTGGAATCGTGTAGAGAATACAACATTTGATTCCCAGTGATGTACAGGGGTGTCAAACTTGATTTCATTGAGGGCCACATCAGGCTTGTGTTTGACCTCAGTGGGACTGGGGGGCATGGGAAGGGTAGACATGGTCAGTTTGACATCTGTTTTCGGCCGCATCAGCACCCTGCAGCTCTCTGCCAGCAAAAACAGAACCCGGACGCAGTGCGTGCCTCCCTAAGTATCACAGACATTGTTAGCTTTTAAAAGAGGTCAGTGATAATTTTTCTGAGCTAAAAATTCAGGGTTCAGCTCAAAGATGGGATTTTCATGAATTCAATGAATAAGAAACCGCTAAGTAGGGTTTCAGAATGTTTTCTTCTTCTTCAACAGGACATTGAATATACTTCATGAAATAACACAAGCTACTTCTTAAGACTGAAACTATTTTCCTTCACGTCACTCCAACAGCTTCATCTGACATTTTCAACAATGAGAAGAGATTTTATCATGACCTCAGACCCTGGGTGTTTTAGAGGTGATCATCACAGCAACATCAAATGTTTCAAGAATAGTGTTACTGTATTTCTATGATGCAAAATGCCTGATTGAGGTGAATTGCAGCTGCAGATAAAAAGGAAAATCTCATCCTAAACTGTAATGCAGAATCAACCATGGTCAAACCCAGAATAGTGATGAATCCTGGTTGCCACAAAAAAAAAAAAATGGAGGCAGAAGGAAGAGGCAGAACTGGTCATTGACCTGGTAATGCACTTTGATTTGCTCATCTCGTGTATTAATATTAGAGCAATTAAAGATATCAGGATATTGACAGGTCTATGAAACAATCAATCCCTTCCCTCGAGACACAAAATGGTAACTATCAGAACCAAATACTAAGTATTATTTTAATGAATGAAGAACAAGAGTTGTAATCAATGTATTTTGCCTTATTATAAAATAGTACCATAACTCCCTTTTTATGATCCTGTAGTCCATGAGGACATTTAATATACAGCATGGTTATACTCTATTGGTCTACTCAGGAACCATTTGAAAAAACAAGTTTAATTACAATTTAGTCATACTTAGAGTACACCCACTGAAATTATTGGGAATTACATGAAAATAATGTGGCTATATTTGATCCATTCAAGACTTGGATTGTCAGTGCTTATGTACCTATTTACTTTTGAGAGATTCATTTCTTTTGTTAAAAAGTATTAAAATTTTGTATATTGTTGTTTTTCTGTTCTAAGAATGTACGCATTCCTTTCATACAATTTTCTTGATCTGAGCCTCTGCCGTTTGGCTGCGATGCCCCCACATGCCAGAAGCTGCTTCCCCCTGCACCTGAGGCCCTGAGCCTCTGTTGTTCAGCTGACACATCTCCCCATAGCCCCACAGTCCCTGCAATTGCATATTGCCCATTGCACACTTGGTTGGCGGCTAACTGTCCTGTGTGGCCAAAGGCCTGGGACAAATGGTGACTCTGTAAATGCACAGGGCTGAAGGGCATGGGGTGGAAGGGGGAAGGGGCAGAGGTCCATTGAATGGCTGGGCCATATGGAGGAGGAAAGCTGGCTGTAAATGGGCCGAGGCAGGAGGCTGGAGGTGAAGGAGGCGCAGCCAAGGGTAGGAGCCTGAAAATCCCATTCCGAACCAGAAACTGCATCCCAAGAGCCCAAAACAAAATCAGGATCTTTGAATGATATCATTACCTGGTTTCTGAACATTTGAAAATAAGTTTGTAGTATCTGACATTGATTCTAAAATTTAGGATTCTAAGATCCTAAAGAATGTAAGGGGCTATATAGTAGGAAGAGTACAATGGGGTTTGATGTGGGAGAAATGGAGAAATGCCCAATAGTTATATGGTGAACTGGATGGCTTTTAAACACTTCAGATATATTATGAACTAATTCATCTTCAGGAAGGAAATCCAGTCAGTTCACCTATACATTACTCCTCCTGAAATGGAACTAGTATGATCAACTTGTTCCGGATTCTTCCCACTTCTCTAATATTTTAGGGCTCCTTAACTTATCTATAGAAAATATGTTTATTGTACAATGTATTTCATATTTTTGTTATTTGTTTTAAAATTTATAGATTTTGGACATATTCACCGTGAGTACAGAATGCAATAATAATAACCTTAGCCTAAACACAAAATTATCATACCATAGAATGGATAAAAGGAAAAAATCAATAGCCATGTAGCGGAGTGTTTGGTTAAATAAACACTGCACTGAACAAACAGTATAGGGCAAAATATGGGAAGACAGTCTTCCCTAATAAGCCTCCACAAATTGTGCTTTTGTGAAATCCCACAATCCTTAGTTTAGCCTATCAGTGTTTTGACAAAACTAAACTGATAATAATGTTCCATAAGTTCCATAAGAGAAAAACAGCTTTCTATGATATGTCCACATATCAACTCAATCCTGATATCCTGTCAACTCAAAAGTAAGCCCCACTGAGTTCAATGGATCATAATCCCATGGATTTGGGTATTGGATCATTATATGCCTCGCATCTCCTCCCTGGGGTGATTGTCTCACTCTGACTAAGGGAATAATACTGATTTTACTCTAGCAAATTTGAAAAAACACGAAGCTGAAAACAGAGATCAAAAGTGCCTTTGTTAGCCATTAAATTACCTCTCTCATCCTCAGTACACCAAAGGAAAATGAAACAATGGCCTCTCCTAACTGTCTTACCATCTTCAATGATCCATCCAAAAGATTAAGAAGAAATTAGATGTGATGATAATGATTAATTGGTTGCATCAAATCAGCTAGAGCTGCATTTTTGAGGCTGGATGTCATGATTGCACTTGAAAAGTGAACAAATACATATTCTTCACTGCCAAGCTTAAAGGAACCATTGCAAGCTTTCTGTTCACAAAAGAAAAGTAATTTTCTCTGTGTCACTTTGCTAAATATAACATCTGCAATAATTTATCAACAATAACATTTTTTTGATCAACTGATGCTTCCATAATTAAATTATAAAGCTTTCTCAATCAATACGATAGAAACGGAACACAGTTCTGATTTCAGCTCAGAGGTACTGCTTTGTTTGGTTCCTGGAGATAAAACAATTTTAATAAGTGGAGCTAATTTCAAGAGATGTCTTCATTCACACGATCACAGACCATGGTTTGAAAGTTCCTGGTTCAGCAGGGGAACACTAAAAAGAAAAAAAATGGGATGAGAATAAATTTTAGATGCTTCAACTTTTTGCATTTCCAGAAAGGGCTGAAAATAGTTTCTGCTTGAATTCCTGAAATCCTGAATCAAATAATACTGGACCTCATGAGTCAAGAGTCATTTTTAAGGATGATGAAAGATGTTAATTTTGTTTTCTCTTAATAATTTCTGCAGCTATATTGAATTCAATTCGTCAATCATGAAACTTTAAAAAAAAGTTGAACTAACAATTGCATGAATTTAGGAATATATTTCTCCAAATGTGCAGCTTTCGTTGTTGTTTCGCAATTGTATCCAATGTTTTGCAAATAATTTTGGTAATAAAATATATCATGCTACATTATTTTCATTAATATCTGTATTTTGATGGGCTTTTACTTAATGTACTTGACTGCATTGGCAAACTTCTGAAAGACTCTTATTTTAGAAAAAGTGTACTTTAGTGTACCAGCTAAAAGATTAAGGTTCAAGTCAGAAATCTTTGTTCAAATCTTGCTGCTCTCATGGAGTTGCAAGGAGATCTTGTTTGTTGTGAAGATTTCAAGGTCATACATTTTGAATCCTTGAAAAGCACTATAAAATTGTTAAATGTTGCGATTACCAAGTGTGTGGGAAAGCCTTTACCAATTCAAAGCAGGGTCCTGATTCACGTTGGTCTAATGCTTTATGAATGATACTTGCAGAAGAGAATAGGAGGTAAATTAACTTACCAATTTGGTGAAGGAATCAACACAAGCATTGCGTATTCTTTCTGGAGTAGCTGGACTATCTAATCTGAATGTTCCTTTCAATCCAGAGTCTTCCCTTGCAGAGACAATTGCATCTTTGATAGCATAAAATACGGAGGCTGCTAAGAACAATGGAGGCTCACCCACAGCCTATGGAGATGAAAGGGCAAAAGGCCATGCAAGCTTCCATCAAAAACCTATTTTCAGCATATAATAAGATATACATATCAAATATAATGCACTGGTTCACAATTTCACTGGACTACACTGGAATTACTAGGTACAGTGATGGAAAAATGTATCTTTTGTGCATAATTTGTATGTTGTATTCCACGTTATGCTCTCTTATATGACATCATCAGCTCAGAAGATATATGGTCCCTGACCATATCAAAGGAGTTTCTCAGTAGGACTCAAGACAGTACTTCCTTCTTTTGGTTCTTTTCCTTCCACCCAGCCTTTAGTGCTGGACGTTAGTCCTGTTCAAGTTTGTGTTCTCATCATAAGAAGAATCATGTGAGAATAAGTATGGGATCATGCTCATGAATTCACTCCCCTCCCAAGACAATTCTATAATCTGAATCTAATGCCTTCCATCCATATGTTATACTGTATATATTGGGAGGTATGTGTCTGTAAAAGAAAGACTACTTTACTTATATAGACTCCAATTCCGATCATTCATGAAGCTACATTTCCTGGGAATGTATACTACTACAGCAAATTCTCTGCTTTCAAAGTTTTTCCCCAACATGTAATGAATCACCACAATCAAATAACTCCAATATGATGGAGGCAACCATGAGTCCACTTTCACAGTTGTGTAGGAAGAAGACAAATATATCTGTCTGTTAGGGAATAACTCTGAGTACCTCCAGGACCAATAAGCAGTGACATTATTGATCTTGTATAATGTTTAATTAGAGAAATTAGGTTTGTCAAACACATTGGGCTAAGCTCAAATGGAATTGTATGTGATTCAGCATGTTGTGTGAGCCTGATCATCACATTAAGCCATAGTATTGTTTAGCTGCTATTTACAGTATTTTGTTAAGCTACATTTAGGATTTAAAATGGCCTGTGCATTCAGCCAAACAGTACTTAATTAGTGGAGAAACATTTACAATATAATAAACTTTCTACAGCCAGTAACCCAAGTAAACAAAATGAGCAATTCCAGATCATCCTACAGTAAGGTCATTAAAATGTTTTAAGGTAAGGCATGATAATATAGAAGAGATAAATAGAGTTGTTAAAACATAATATTTATATTCCTCAGCGTAGTAGTATGAAAATCATTATGGTCTGATGCTGTAGCTAATAAGTTCTGACTTAGCATTGGCCTGTCCTATAAATACTACACTGTTTTAGAATGGTGGATAGAATGAAAAAAATAAGTGGGGAAAACAATCATAAAAGGAAAGGGAGGGGAAAAAGGATATTCTTCAATAGAACATAGAATCAATTCAGTGATATTCATCACCAAAAATATATTTGATGGTATTCTGGTTACTTACTGAGGCAATCAAAGCAAGATCCCATGTTGCTAATTGTTGTGAAATATGTGGAGTACAGGAGATACGAGAACAGTGTTCTGCCTTGCATACATGCTTAATAAGTTAATTAACAAATTGAGAAATGTATTTCCCAATCAGATATTTACCTTAGATGAATAAATGGCTTTGTGGTTTGGACAATCCCGGAGAAGAGAAACATGGAACTCTGATGGAATGTCCCCAAACGCAGGGATCTTGTACATTCCAGGCCCTCGCGTATACAAGTTGCCTTCTGGGGAATAGCGTAGTTCCTCCAGGGTAAACAGCCCAATTCCTTGGACAAATGCTCCTTCAATCTGTAAAAATAAATAAATAAAGTCCAAATTTATTCTTTTCCTTTCTATTCCTCATCTCTCTGGTAACAATTTAAAGATATAATTGGAAGATTATATTAACCACCGCTTCTTCTGCCGTCAGTTGCAGAGAATATCTGGCTAGGGAGGGGGGATGCAGCTCTCCTTGACCTGCCAGATCAGTCTGTATTGCTTCACTACCACCACCCTACAGGGGGGCTTAGGCTCCTTGAGGAGCCCTCAGACACAGAAGCCTGGCAGCGGATCTGCAGAGGTAATGGATCCAGCTACCAGTCCCGCTGATGTCCAAACCCAGGTTATCTTTCTAAATGCTTAATTATAACTGCAATCCTATTCCCATGTTCTTGGAAATAGGCCCCACTGGGTTCATTAAGACTGTGTGTAAACCTTACCATCAAACTAAGAAAATTGCTCAGTTCAAAGACTTCAGAGCCAGACCGCAATTATTTAGTGATTAAGAAAAACATTGTTTGCAGACATTTACATAAATCGCATTACATGATTGTTTCTTAAATGAGTGGAAAATCAACTAATAAAATTATAACAAATATATTGCTTTACCATCTGTTGTAAGCAATGGTTTAAAGTATACACTTGCTAATGCATTTGGACATCGTGCTGAATTGCATTAGCAATAAATGCCAAAATTCAATGGTACTCCGATCAGGTATGGCCACAAAAGGCAGACCTAATTGGTCTCATTCAGATGCTGACTCTGAAGTGCTTTTTTAGTAAGGTATTCAGATAACTCCCCTCCCCTCCTCTCCCTGCCCTTTATTATGGTAAGACTGGCCTCCATCCAGGTTTCTACATGCTCCAAGGAAGTCTGTTTTGCTAGAAGCTTTTGCACACACAGAGTAGATGTTCACAGGATCCTGTGTCAAACACATTTTATCTTACATGCATATACATTCCTCCTGCAGACATTAACAATGAACTTGGGAATATTACAAGGAAACTTGTAAGCAGAAAAGATGATTTATCAGATGACATGCATGGTGAATGATTCAATTCAAGTGACACCTGAATGGGGCTTGCTTCCAAACTTCAAAATGTAGCTATTCTGAGTAATTGTAGTTATTTAGAAAACTAAGTCAGGTCCATACATTTTGAAGGCAGCTTGTTTCCCAAAACCATAAATAAAATGCATCAGAACCTGTGATCTTTTGTAGACAGGTGAAGTTCATGAGGAGCCAGAGGCTCATGCTTAGACATTGGTAATATTAGACCCAAAAATGGTTCGTGTCATATTGTAGATGAAAAATGCAATGTTAATGTGTAGTTAAGAACATGAAACATAAATGTAAAAGTCCTTGTGAACAATGCTTATTTACAAGAAAAAACATTTGCAGATAGGGTTCAGAGTTCACCTAATATAATAAACGTAACAAAGTTAAATATTAATCAGTACCAGTTTTAATATTACCACTTATTGAAGATTTGCCAGCTCAAGTATGTACATATTCAACTAGATTATATGTCTAAATTAATGGAGAACCAGTGAGGGGGGTAAGAGGGGATGGTTCAATGTTGTCGATGTGAAGGAGGCTGGGATCTTACAATCAGCTACATAACACAGGATTCAAGTATAAAAGGTTTATTATAGAAAGATAGGGAAGGGTGTCTCAGAACAGACTACATAGGTAGGGTATCCAGAAAGAAGAAGTGAGGAACACACATGCTCCTTATATATGTGGGGGACCACATCTCCCCCTACAGGTGTTACAGGTGCAGCACTAACAGGTGCTGCAACCAAGAGGTGTAAATGGGGGTAGAGCAGGAACATAATTTTATGTGACAAATGTGAGTAGCAGGTGAGCACACCCGCCACTCTTGAGCAAATGGAGCTACTACTCATGAAAGTGGAGCTGTGTGTGTGTGTGTGTGTGCATGCTCGCACCCCCCCCCACTTGCACAGCCCCATTCCATATGGGCCACAGATGGGAGTTGGCCACAGCCTGGGAGTTGAGGACCCTGGTCTAAATAATGGGTTTCCGGCATGCTATTTGGTTGGTAGTACAGGAAGCCTCGTAGTTGGCTACATATCTGAATTTAGTAATTTAGGTGAATTGCAACACAGGTTAAAACAGAAAGTTCAGTTTTTCCAAAACATGTGAGTGTTCTCTGAAATGAATCTACACTGTAATAAACGAACCATTTTCCTTTTTTCCCCTGGCATAAAGATATGCATCATGTGCAAACACTTGAAGGCTAGCACAAACTGATAATAAATTAGCAATTAACAGTTTCCTGTGTTAAAAGAGTTCATAGTACTGCTGCCTTTTGCTTATTATTAACCAATTTAATCTGTCTGTTTGTACACACATTTATTTCAGCTTCACAGAGTACAGACAACTTGCACTGCTTACCTGCCCTATATCTATAGCTGGATTCAGGCTGGTGCCAACATCCATCACAATATCAGTGCGAAGGTTCTAAATATTGAAACAAGTAAAGGCTGAGTAAACACAAGGCTAACCACATACTATTAGCTAAATATGCATATCATTTGATGATGTTTTTACTCATTTGTTTCATGGAAGGGCAAAGTTTTTATCTGAGCTGGAACTATCCAGGTCAAAATTCAGCCTAGATATTGATGTTGACAAAATAACTCTCAGTGTGACTTTAAGATCCCAATCTCAATGCAATGCAGTACAATGCAATGCAACACAATACTTGTTGATTTAAAAACGTATCCTGATTATATAATTAATTGCTTAAAGATGCAGCCCTTTGGCGTTAAATGTCAGGATTGCCTTCACATTTGCCGAAATCTAACATCACTACAAAATTAACAATTAAAACAAAATTAAAGAAATAGATTATAACAGTTCCACCACAGATTTGGAAATGTTTTTACCACTTTCATACCCAGATGAATCCACCAAAAGCAAAATACACCAAGTGATTTTTAAAAAAAACCCAGTAACTATATAACCCTAGTAAAAAAAATAAGCACACAGCAAAATATTTATGAAGTTCACAAAAATAACTTATCTGTTAAATTCATTCCTAATTATTGTAGAATGTCCCTCTATACATCAAAATGAAGAAGTGCTTTTAACTGTTTAGTAAGCCTGCTTACCTTATGGTCACCGGTCAGACAATCTATCTCAACCTCAGAACAAGAAACACCATAGGAGAAGTAATGGAAAGGCTTTCCTGCATTATTCAAGAAGTCATACCCAGTATTAGGAATTCTTAACAGAAAGGGAACAAAAGGAGGAAGATATAAAATCATCAGAGTGTTTATAAAGTACAAAAGGCAATGCATGAATCAATGTATGGATGTGGCCAAAGCAAGATTGGTTTGCAAGAATAAAAAGAGATGGAGAAATATAGCATACAGTTGGGAGTAAACTAGACTGGTTACATTTCATTTTCCTTTGCTCATGATAGCTTTGATATCTTTGGCCTACAATTTCTTAATTTTTTTTGCACATTATTGCTTACCCCAAAAGGAAATAGCATGAAGGATGTGTTGTATGCATCTACAAATTTTATTATCATTGCAGGGAAAATCACTAAATGTGATTTTGTCCTATGTTGTTAGGTCAGAATATCTGAAAGTTACTAGAGTAAAGCAATACAGGGGACTTTGAAGATCCAACCGTGATTCTTATTAACCAATATTATCAAGGGGCTGAAAGCAAGATGTTTGCACTTCCAACCTGGTCCCCAAAAATCTGGAGGTCACATTGAGAGCCGGCATAGAAGAATTATTTCAGTTACTCCATGAAATAAGCTTCATTCATTCCATTTCTTTATTACAGCATTCTTCCTCCTCTCCCTCTGGAATTCAGCCAGAAAAACATTTAGCTGTTCTCTAACTCTTATGTATTATTTAGCACATTCAAATATTGTGACTCAAGTCAAGACTGCATTCTGGGATTTCAAGAATAAGTGGAGTTATATGTTAGTAGAATGCGGATAAGAGACAACTCTGTCTCATCTTCATTATTATAAGCCTATTTTATGAAATGAGCTTATACCTAAATCCCCAACAGCAGAAATAGTACCCAAATGTCAAACCTTATGACATTCTGCAGGTCTTCTCTCTGATAATTTCACTCACCTATAAAATCCTGTAGCTGATAAACTCACACAATCATTATAGGCTGCCAACACCTAGTGAAAATGAATATAAAATTTTGTTAAGCTTTTCTCAAACTGGAATAATGGTAATATCCTGGGGAGAATGGAAGTGTTTCATTGAGTAACACAAGTATTCATAAGGAAAACACTGTCAACAAAACATTAAACAAAAAACCATAATTCTCAACTTGTAAGGTTCAACTTTAAAAACAGAATATAGACCTTTGCCCAAGATCAACATAGAGCAAAGAGACCTCTATGTGAGAGTGCAATTACCCTCCAGTTATTGCTCATCTCCAATTCCAAATAGCTTCAGTGAATGTGGGAAAATGCTGGGAACTGTAATTCAACAACATCTGAAAGCCTACAAGCCTACATCTTCAACATTTCTCTGCCTAGAAGGGTGTCACACAGAACTAAATGGAATTTCCTTCTGAATAGAAATGTACAGGAGTGCATTGCTAAATATTAAAATGGCTTATAATTGTGCTTTTATATTTGCCAACTCAAAACTGTGGACAGCCTTATTCTGCATTGATATCTTTACATGCTTTAGAGTTTAGACCAAATAGATGGCAACATCAGACTAAACATGGCTGATGTAGAAATCTAAGTTGCATTGGCTTTTATCAACACATGGATGGGGGACCATTTGTAAAGTCCAGAGCTATAAGTTAGGCTGGGAGGATTTATTTATTTATTTTTAAATTTTGTTTGCCACCCATATTACTGCAATTGAAAGGCAGGGGAAAACTGTTTCCATATCAATCAAGGATCTGCATGGAATCAAGCTTCGTTAGATATAATAAAATAAATAAATAAATAAATAAATAACCACCACTCCTTGAATAGGGCACATCCTGTAAAAACCACAATGAAACGAGTTGTCAGCATTAGAGCTAGAAAATTGTAGTAGTCATCTCCCACAAAACTTCATTTACGGTACATGGAAGAAGCTCCAGATTTGGGAAGGCTACCATATAACATTAATACAGAATCAAAATAAGATATGACAACAATACAATGCTACATGTAGCAATTAAAAAAAAGTAGCATGAGAGAAAGCTGTCCAGAATGCATGAATAGTATATAGTAGCAACTTGCACTAAATAAAAACATACCCAGTCTTCCCATGATCCTTTTGGGTTAGCACATCTGAATGGCTCCAATCGTTCTAAGATGGTCTGGCAAGCATTCTAAAAAATAATTCGAATCAAAGAAAATTTTGTTACAAAGATAATCTCTACTGTGCATGCAGATTGCAGTTAAGTCTACATAGTTTTATTTATTTGAAACTGACCTCAAAGGAATAAAAATATAATGATCTATTTTAGATTTAAAATTGCCATGTCAGGCAAGCAGCAACTGCATATATAGTATGCTTTAAAAAAAATCAGAATACCCACTTTTACAGTGCAAACTAAATAAATTGTTTCTTGAAGTCCCAAACCAGACAGACTTGGGCTAACAGCAATGATTGTGTAAGTAAACTATTTTAACTTTTGTGGAACTGTACTTCACAGATATGATCTCAGAATTGCAGACTTTGGCAATGGAAGCTAAAAAGTAGAATTTCATCCAACACATCTGGAGGATAACAGGTTGTGGAAAGATACCACAGAGATACCTAAGAGTCATCTATTATTGTATCTTTGTTTATCACAAATTAAACACTGGTTGAAGCTTAATGACCAGATATTATCATTCCTAATGTTGCTATTTTGATCAGCAGTAGAATTTCAGGGTCTAAGACAAAGGATTTTCTCACCAACATATAGATAATGGCACTCCATTATTAATTTAACGATTTTCTTTTACATTAAACTTGTATTGATAACACCTTTCAGGTGGGGGGGGCAGTGCAGCCAAGTCATTTAGAGTGGTGCCCTGCTACAAACTGATAACTACAAAATTGTGTATAAGTAATATCTCTTACAAAAACAGCCATCCCATTCATATCAGCACTGACAGAAGCAGCTGTTGGTGATGTATTTGGCACCGTGTTGGTGCTTGTCTCACTTATATGGATCTTAGAGGTAGGGATTCCCAGAGTCTTGCTGGCAACCTACAAAGAGAACATTGGATTCATTGTTAAATGTTATACTGGCCACAACTCAAAAGAAACAGAACTTTATGGAAAACTGTTCCTTTCTTTTCTTTTTTTAAAAAAGTAAGCCATTCTGACTCCCATCAGATATCAAATAAAAGTTATAAAACAGAAAGGGAAATAAGGAGGGGGGAGTCCAGATTTTAATAGGGTATCTACTGGTCAAGAGGTTTGCAGGATTTCAGAAGCTGTTATTATTAACTGATGTAGCTGAACAAATTAGGTATATATTAAAACAGCACAGGGCTTTTATATACCTATTCCTAATTTACCTGAATCATCTTGGTGTGCAGACCTTGACCCATCTCAGTCCCACCATGTGTAAGCAACACTGAACCATCAGTGTAAACATGTATCAATGCACCAGCCTATCACCAAAATTAGAGAAATGAGCTGTTAAGGTCGCTTTGAAATACTATTGTCTCTAGGACACATTTTTAACTAAGTTCCTTCTTTCATATGTTTTCAGTAGGAATCAATTTACTAGTAGTACCAAATTACTAATATTAGAAGCTCCATGAAATTTAATCATATGTAGCACATCCAATATTCAACTGTAGCTTCATTCAGACTATAGAAACATACATAGAAGAAGCATGGATACAAAAAGTTTATTTATTTATTTTATTTATTTAGTTTCCCCGATCAAGGGGAACTCGAGGCGGCTTACAATAAAAAACACTGTATTACAAAATAAAAAGAAAAAAGACAACAACTACAAACAAATGTTTTAAACAATCGCTTAAAACAAAGAAATGAGAATACATTTTCTAGGAGAAATTAATACAAATCATTATCCCCTGCCTTTTGAAAAAGCAGAAAGAATACCCTTCACACCAAAATGGGAAAATCCCTATACACATATCTTTAAAAGCTTCAAAGATAGTTAAATGGCATGAGGATACAGATGATCAGAAAATTTAAACAGATGAGTTGCTTTCTCAGTATAATGTTCTAAGAAAAATCATGAAAAAATATTTATACTGTAAATTTTTAGAGTTACATGTCAAATTTGCTCTCATTTCTCTCTCATTTCCATATATCGTGTTTTGAATTTTTGAAATTGCAATAATGCTTTTCTTTGTACCTGGCAAGCTTTTGCGGTTATATCTGAAGGGGTATCCTGGGAGAAAGCCGGTCTTAAAGCAGCCCCAACCTAAAGAAGAAAGCAAGCAAAATACCTCATATCTCAGTGACCAAAATTGGAATTCCTATATGTCTAGGTTAACTGTTTCATCTATTAATGTCATTTTCATGGAGGAACAACTGTCATATATTCAAATGAATGAATTAATGGTATTTTTCTGAGACAAACAATATAGTCCACATGCAGTACCCTCACATAGCAAAACAAAACAAGCAAAATCACATTCATTTTAACTGATTAACTTAACGAGAAATTAGGAAACATTTTTTCTTGGAATAATCCAAACTTTTATGAAGAAATGCTTGAGCTTGATTTTACAGTCAATCCTCATAAAATGAGATCGAGAGTAAAGCTCTAGCTGAAATATGGACCATTAACTATTTTCAAAAAGCATCAATGTATGCAGTTCAAAACTCCAACATAAACAATAGTAGGATGAGGTACATAGCTTTCCCCATATGATTTTAAACTGGCATAAAACCCAAATATTATCTTACGTTAGCTTGATACTGTTCTAGAATGACATGGCCTGGAAATTCTGGTTCAGGAACCGCTGCAAATTTCTTGATAATGTCTTCAAGGGTTTGGAGACCAGCCATTCGCAGCTGATTGCTGTGGTCAGTTGCAGCCATAAATGCCATGCGAATAAGATCCGAGAGATGAAGCACTAGGAGGTCATCTGAAAATAAAAACAAGAAAAGAACTTATCTCAAAGGTCACTCACAATTGGCCAGAATCAGAAAAATATAAGTTGCGTACTTGCTCCAGTTTCAGTAAAGCAAAGGCCCCCTAAAACCTGACCAAAAATACTGTCTCAAATGCCAGGACCTCTCTTGCATGCACTGTTCTTCTCAAGATGAAGAATTTTTAAAAATAATGACACAGAGTTCATCTCATGTTCTGCAAAAATCTAAATTATAGTGAGCGAGCTCATAGCACCTATTATTCACAGAAGAGCATGTGATCACTTCTAAGATTCAAGCCATTAGTTAATTTGGTTAAGGGAACAATGCACAGTATTTTTGAAACAAAAGCTTAATTCAGACTATAAAACAGAACTATTCAAAGAGTACAAAGATGAGAAATAGCCTACAATCATGGCTTTCATTGCATTTAGCATCTTTTAATTATTTTTATCTTATTTCAATATTAAATTGCAATAACTGTTAGCGATTAAATGCATTTTTATTGAGTTTCAAAAGATGAAATCCACATCCAGAATTTGTGTATTATAACGATGATGATTTGTTTTATTGGAAATTGTTTCTCTGGGGCAGTTTTCTGATGAGATACAGATCTCTGTATTTTTATAGGGAGCATCAGAAAAAATTATATGGCATGAGCTATGGAAACATAAACTGTCTTGTGTTAAGGAAAAATCACTACTGGATATAAATAACTTACCCCATTTAACAGTCTGTAAAATCTCTAACAAAAATGACATTCAGTGTCTTGTTTTATAAGATACATATATCAATGGAAATATATGCAGATTTTAAGTATGGTGTCCCAACGTTTAAGCATATTAGTCATTCAGATGATTTTGAAAAGCTCACAATGATAGCCTGCAGAAAATGACTTGTTCCATCTTTGTACCACCACTTTCATCTGCCTTACACTGAAATTGAATTAACTATATTTTGTTTTATACCCAACTGAGGAAACTATGATAAACAGCTTTACAATAAACCATGGTATGGGATATATTTAAAATGTGAACACAAGCAGGAAGGAATGATATAAGAACAGTATTCAAAAGTGTACATGAGAATATTAAGGAGCAAAACATAATTTAAAGTACTGTATCTTCTTTTATCCAAATTTTAGTTGTAGAAAAACAAATCTAAACAGGCAGAACATAAAGGTAATCCTCAACCTATGGCCACAACCAAGCCCAAAATTTAAAATTTTAAGTGAGAAATTTGTTAAGTGAGCTTTGCCCCGTTTTATGAATTTTCTTACCACACTTATTAAGTGAAACATTGCAGTTGTTAAATTAGTAATACAGTTGTTAAGTGAATCTGGTTTGCCCATTGACTTTGCTTGTCAGAAGGTCACAAAACTGGACCACATGACTGTGGGACTCTGCAACCATCATAAATATAAACCAGTTGCCAAGCACTTGAATTTTATGCACGTGACCATGGGGATGCTGCAAGGGTCAGAAGCGTGAAAAATGGTCACGAGTCGCTTTTTTTCACTGCCATTGTAACTTCAAATGGTCACTAAATGAACTGTTGTAAGTCAGGGACTACCTGTGCTGTGATGAGCAATTTAAAATGCAGAATAGACAGAAAAAACTGCAAGCAAACACGCTTGTAATGTAACTCTGATGCATTTCGCTATATTATGATAAACCACATGACATTTTGAAGTATAATATGGCTACAGCAATCCATCTTTCATCAAGGCAAAAATAATACCTGAATATTCATTCAAGTTACTTTAAAGTGGCTAAGAAACAAATTCAAGAAAAAAGAAGAAAACGAACAAACAATTCCTTACTTTTAGGGTCTCTAAGTTTGGCAGAGCGGGCTAGAGCTAGATCAAAGTGGGACTTATTTGCATGTTCACAGAGCATGATAATTCGACACAGACAATCTGCAGCAAATACTCGAGTAGCCCAGCGAGGAGCTACAGAGGGCTTTGATTTGTCTTCTTCACCCAGTGTAGTAAACATTGTATCATCATCCATTTCATCTTTCTTCTCCAAATCTTCATCTTTTTCACCTCCTAATGGAGCTGTAGTTGTCATATCTGTATATAATAAGAGATTTATTATTTATACAAGATATTGAGGACCAAGGCTTGAATAAAACTTCCGAGATTAGTTATTAAAATCATATTCTATAAAAGGGTGGAAGAATACTGTTGTTTTCATCAGGTGAAAAGACAAGAGAAGACAGCATTTGCAATTGGAATGCCATCACAAAAGCAGCTTCACTTCCGATCATTACCTACCTAATGGTCCCAAATGAAACTAATAGTTCATAGGAACCTTCATGTGAAATGCAAATGATTTCAGGTATTGCAGTTTCACAATTGCAGTTTTGCCTTTAAATAGCCTGATTTCTCTGAAAACCATGATAAAGTTGTCAAGAACGTAGGCAACATGTTAACATTTCTACCAAGAAAACAATGACACATAAAGGAGCAAAAAAAGAAGATTGAATTTCATTTCCCAGATATTGTCATTTAAAAACCCTGCCTTGTCTTTTGATTTATTTAAGCCATCTGAATTCTTCAAACATTACATTTACAGTGCTGTACAAAATGTATAAAAAGTTACAAATGAAAGCAATTCAGAACAAATTAACAAAATAATTTTAAAAATCAGGAAATTGGTCTTTAAGGGAAAGAAATTAAAGAAAAGAAAGTATATCGCCAATTTGTTAAACTATAAGCTTTTTAATTTAACAAAGATAATGAAGCATGTTAATGTTTTACAAATCTTAGCTTCTTGTATTATGTTGCAATGAAATGTTTTAAAATATGCCTAACACACTGAAATTATGAGGTCAGTTATCTATTTATGGAAAACACAATTAACATTTAAATACATTTCATAGATGTACTATTAAAAGTTAGGAAAATATAAGAATGAATGAGTTATTGAGCTCACTTGCTTACAACCTAATTTTACATATAAATTTCAAATAATATGATTTTTAACATTTAAAAATGTTAATGTAGCACAAAAGAATCACAGGAATTTTAGAGGGCCATCTCTCCAAATACTCTTCTCCTTCATCTCATTCAAAACATTAATTTTAAAGATTCTTTAAAAAGCCACATTTATGAAGGTATTTATTAAGTCCCACTGCACAAGCCAAAGCATAAAAAACATTCAAAGTTTTTTCCACTGTTGTCTGAGCTAACCATGAAGTATTTATCAACTGTCCAGAGTTCATTGGAATTATATGGCTCATAAATTATATAAATAAATAAAAAGATTTTGGTTTATCATAGATGACCTTTTAATAATTTATAAAAAAGATTTGTAGAAGACACAATAGATTGCAAACTGAACAGTTCTTTTACAGTAAACAAAGAAATCTCTATAGAAAGAGGAGAAAATAAATAATATTTTCTTCACTCATTTACAAAGTCATTTTCAGATACTTACCGCTTGATGCTGCGAGGACATCCTTACATAACATTAACCAGTGAGAGAGCTTTTCTACTGCCAGAGATGAAAGCATATGGCCCAAAGTATCATGAATATCAGAACACAATTTCCGATCAGTCTCACGGTCTAACATTCCAAAAAGAACTCCTTCCAGTCCCGTCTCTGTTATATTAATTCCTTGATGTCTGCCATGACTATCTCTTCGAGAGCAAAGTCCTAGGGCAAAAGGATTAATATCTGCAAAACATATATTAGGTAGTACAACATCTGAGATTTTTCTAGTGAATTATTCAACTTCATGTGCAATCATTATAGTTAATACAATGGCTACAATCAATTAAAGGAACCAGAATAATTGTTACACTATAATACTATAAATCTTCAATGTGAACAAAAACCTGCTAAACTACAGCAAGATTTCATCTAGATTTGCACAGTCAGACTGAATACGATCTCTTTGATTCATCTTTCCATATCTTAGGAAGCACCCTTCCATGTTACACAAAAGTTAATTAAAAATGCAGAAACTAAAACTTGTATTCATCTCTGCAGGCTTAGGCTCAGCAAATGCCTTGTCCCAGCCAATTAAGAGAAAACTACTAACAACCTGTGAAAGGAGAGAATATTTGTATTTGCAAAAATTTGAGATAAAAATGAAGCTGAAAAACAAAAACAGGAAATAGGTTTAAGAAGTTTCACTGTTTGGTCCAATACTTACTTGTCCCATTATTCTCTTTATCTCCAGTATTTTTTGCTAAGCTCATGGCATATTCACATACTTCTGCTGCTTCTCTTTGGGCAAGCTGCCTCAAACATGCTACTGCAGCCCTACGTAGAAGCAAGTGGGAGCTGCATAGGTGAACCTATAATCATCAAAAAGCAGCCAAAAAGGGCTTGGTTACTTCAGAATGTTTGTAGCTTCTACAGATTAATGGCAATCACTTACTGCCTACATATTACCTAAGACCATTTCAATCTGTGTTTGTCAACCCTGGCAATTTTAAGATGCATGGACTGCTATTCAGTTTATGACAAAGCTGAATACAATTTTTAAACAGAGATTTTAAATATTTTTCTTCCAGTAAAATACATTTAAGTCTTCTACTTTTACATAACATAGCAACCTCCTGATCTTTATTCACAGAAAGAAACAATATGCAGTGTCTAATTATGCATTCTCCTTGATTGGGGAAGAAAGGCGGGGTATAAGTACAAATAATAAATAATAAATATACTGCAAGGGACACTTTTTGAACCAATTATAGATTTATTAACAATAATACTGAAAATCTTTGTGTTTTTTCCATTTCAGCAAAATGTAACAAAAGAATTAGTTTCATGACAGGTTTATAAGTATACAATACTGTGTCTCATCTTTATTCAGAGAATAAAAGCATTTTAAGAATTTGAAAAATCTAAATGCCAACCTCAGACTTTTTAATGCACTCCAAAACTTATAAATTAACAGAAAGATCTATATATAATATAATTTGTTACAAAGATAGAAAGTACGTTTTATACATGCTTGCGAAAAGCAGCAATCTGACCACGTTGGTGTCATCATGAGCATTTGTGGGACACTATTTTGGGATATAAGAGATGTGGTGGCACAGTGGTTAGAATGCAGTATTGCTAACTAATCCTGATGATTGCCAGTTGCCAGCAGTTCAGCAGTTTGATTCTCACCAGCTCAAAGTTGACTCAGCCTTCCATCCTTCTGAGGTGGGTAAAATGAGGACCCAGATTGTGGGGGCAATATGCTGACTCTGTAAACAACTTAGAGAGGGCTAGAAAGCACTGTGAAGCAGTATATAAGTCTGTTATTGCTGTTGCTACATATAGGAAGGACAAAATATACTTACACAAAGACTGGGAACAAGACTGGAAAGGTTAACATGTCGTGGTGCAAACATGTGAAGTTGCTGGAGACAGGAAATGGCAGCTGCTTGAACAAGAGAGTCAGAATGATCTTGTGTAATTGCACATCCCACCAGACATGAGGAACGGATGGTAGAAATAGTAGCTCCATTACCTATCAAAATTAACATTTTTAAATCAACAGACAAATGAGTATCTTGCAATTTATTACCCAAGAAAAGTACAATCCTCTAAGGAAATATAAAGACTCAGTTTGGGATATTCGCCACATACTAAATAATACATTTCTGAATATTTTCTCCCACCATCAGATGTCTATTATTATATGTTTAAGTTCCTGTAGTGTTGAAGTTCTATCTATTCTTTTGCGTTTTCTCTGTGTATTATGGATAGATTTTATTTTGTTCCTTTTCCTGCCAACCTCTCTACTTTTTTAATGAATACTAGAGAACTTGTGACCTTTTTGATTATTACTTCAGAGATATTTGCTTACCTAAAGAGAAATAGAATGACCACAGGAAGGGAGGAAAAGCAGTGAGAGTGGGAGCAATTTCTGACTTTTTGCTAGGTTCCCTGTTGTCTTTCCTTGTAGGAAGCTGGCAAGGAGCATTGGAAATCACAATCAAGTGACTTGGCTGACCACCGCAATAAAGCACTATAGCAGCTTTTAATGAAGCAGCCTCAAATTTGTCAAATTTCAATCTCATGGGAGTCATGGCCTTTGGATACATTCTGTCACTTAACCCATCTGAGTAAGTTAATTAAAAAACTGCTGCTCTGTGAGGCGAAGGCTACAAACAATCAAACACAAGAGTTTTAGATTGTATAAATATGTTTACACAGTTTTACTTCCAATGTAATGTTTTAATCATTTCACTGTACACCATATTAAGATGCAGCTTACACCAAATAGTATAAAACTATCTTAAATAATAAATTGAGCTGCGAAAGAAAGGAACTGAACTCTATAGTATAACTTCTGAGGGGTATTCCCCTTAAGATGGTAGCACATTTCAGATGGTAGCAAACCTTAAAGAAAAATCTCTGATAAGAATTATTGAAAGATCAAGATGAATTCTCAGAATTTTGCTGAGAAAATGACCAGGACACCAGACAGTTCAAGAATCACTAGTATGGAATGTCATAAAACCAACCTAGAACCAATTGGATCTACATACAATTCCAGTTAGATCATCTGGATTGAAGAGCCAGTTTGGTGTAGTGATTAATCAGGAGACAGTGAGTTATAGTTTCACCATAGCTGGGTGATCTCTGGCTAGGAACTTTTCCCAGCCCTAGGAAAAAGACAATATCAAACCACTTCTGAAAAACCTGGCCAAAAAAACTGCAAAGACTTGTTCAGGCAGTCTCTGAGAATCAGACACAATTGAATGGAAGAAAAAAAAAATCACCTCAACTGAACTTTGGTGGTTACAATTCAGTTTATTACAATGTGGTAAAAGTATAACCCACAAATTTTACCCATAAATTTTACCAGTCAGGCATCTGTGCCCAGGAAGAACCATCAGTTTTCTCTAGTCAATTAAATCTTGACAATGTGAGTTACATGATTATAAGAAAATGTTCTTAAGATATAATGTAAAGTATATAGTACACATAACACAGAATAAGACCAGAATTGCATCTGGAAAGCAAAAAGAATAAAATAAAAATAATAAACTTGCCTCTCACTAAAACCTAGGGATGTGGAGCACTTTGGATTTAAAGCCCCAAAGTGTCTTGGAACAAACATTTGTTGGCATATCCTTAACGAAAACAATGTCACTCCTGGAATCACAATAACCATCAGGGGTCAAAAAAAATATGTTACATGTTAGGTGTTTAAGAAGGTACCAACAGTGTGGAGACATGCATTTAGGAATGGTTGTAGGTACACTGTCAGTACCTTTTTAATTTAAAACACCTATTTTTCCAGGGATCATGTTTCTACCCTGCAATCTCAGGGAAAGTAGTAGCTTTGTTAAGGATGTGCCAAGAAGGGGAGCATGCATGCTCACCTCTGCTCTGAAGAACCTTTTTAACTTTGGATCCAAAGCACTGAACATCTGTAGTAAATTGCATGCAATATAATATGTATTAAATTGCATGCAATGTAATATGAATAAAACTGTAGGGTAGATCCCAAAGCTTTCATTGTTGTCATACTAACCTTGCAACTCAGGACCAACAGTAGTTATTATAGCTCCCAGACATCGACCCAAACATTGGTGAACTTCTGTATGGGATGGAGGCACTGTCAGAAGTAAAGTCAGGACCAAAGATAGGGTAGGCTCCACATATCCACGATACATTGGTCCACTGGAATCCACTATTAGAGCAAGTGAATGGAGAGACCATGTCTAGAAGAAGAATGAATAATGTAATCATACTCTTTCATCTTAATTAGGATCCTTAAAAGGCTACAACTACAGGTACTTCTCTACTTACAACTTCTCTGTTTAGTGACCATTTGAAGCACTGAAAAAAATGACATGACCTTTTTTTCTCACTCATGACCATTGCAGCATCCCCATAATCACATGATCAAAATTCAGGCACTTGGCAACTGGCATTAATTTATGACAGCTGCACTGTCCTGAGGTCATGTGATCACCATTTGTAATCTTCTCATTTGGCTCCTGACAAGCAGAGTCAATAGGGGAAGCCAGATTCATTTAACGACTGCATGATTCACTCAATAACTGCAGTGATTTGCTTAACAACCATGGTAAAAAGGTTGTAAAATGAGACACAACTCATTTTAACAACTGTCTCACATAGCAACATAAATTTTGGACTCAGTTGTAGTCCTAAATTGAGGATATCGGTATAACAAATAGATTCTCATCCACACAGTATATACTAACATCATTAACATATCTCTCTAGATTAGGAACTGTACAGGAACTACCTACAATAATGATAATTAAAGGAACATAAACGTTCCTATGCCTCACAAAACAAGAGGTAGCAGAGCCACCTCGACTAACAAATATAATTTATGATTTCTAGTCAACAATTCCCTAAAATACACATAAGTTTTTAAAATTCAGTTGTTTACAAAAAGATTAATGCATAAAAAGTTTAAAGCAAGAGGTTTGCCTTATTATGATAAAAGTATTTTATCACAGCAAGAGTCACGCTAACTTTAATAACTGGATTCCTTAAAACAAATTTGCAGATTACCCAAAAAGTCATGCTTCTTAACTAAATAACAGTGAGATTATACACTTGTGTAAAATCCAAAGCATATCTGAATATTTTTCAAAGCACAAATATTATATTCCTATAACGTACATTCATATAATGCATATGAATATATATTAATTTTACCTGAACTTCAGGAGAGGTCCCATCTTGTGCTAGCGCTAATAGAATGCTGACACTGGTTTTCAAATGCTGCCCAGAGCCTATTCCACCAACATAGCGATGCAGACACCCAAGGGCCAAAGAGTGGCCAGTTCTTGATACAACATCTCTAGCAGATTTCAACCTGCCAATATTTGTTTAAAAGTCATTAAATCCACAGTCAAGATAGCAAAACTTAGCACAAAACTTTTTTTAAAATGACAAAAAGCAATACCATGCAGCTCCATAAGCTCATAGACATTGTGGAATTACCAAAGCATCATTGTGGATATTCATAAAATGAACAAAGCTACCGAGATATGATTTATGTTAAACAAAACAAAATAACTCAATTTCCCCATTAAAAACACACTTTTTAATTCCAATGATAATAGAAAATTAATGTAAGATAATAGCAATTGGGTCTCAGTTTTTGTCTTTAGGAGACAGAATTATCTTAATGGTATTTGTAATACAAAGCATTTATAAATAATTCACTAAGAAAATGAACCTGAGAGAAAAACTGAAACAGAAAAATGTTCTGAATTTTTCCTTCCTTTCTTGCTCTCATTTCTTCACATATAGAAAAATATTCCACATTGTAGTATTAAACCTAACAAATGTAATCATTTAAAACATTTGTAATAAACAAATCCTTTATTTTTCTACAAACATGAACTGATATAAAATAAATACATGTAATTAAAAGAATTGTAACTCTGGTACTACAAACCCTCTCTTTAAAACAAATTGATTTTCTTCCTTTGATTCCATACTATTGCAACCCTTTATACAACTTAGAACCCAAACCCAATCAAATTACCGCCTCGAGTTCCCTTCGGGTGAAGAGAGGCGGGGTATAAATTTAATAAATTATTATTATTATTATTACCTTGACCCCAAAATTAGCCATGTATTTACATTCACTTCCTTTCAGGCAGAAAACAAATGAAAGAAACAGTCATTTTTGTATTTTTCAAAGTGAGATCCACTGAATTCAACAGTATTTACACCTTCTGAATTTGCTTTGGGTTATGTGGTGATAATCTTGGGGGGCGACGGGGGAAGCAGCAGCAGCAGAGTTTACAACATAATCTCTTTGTCTAAGGTGTTCAAGCTGTATTAAATCTCTCCTGCCCTGCCTACTGCCAAGGGGACTGTAATCACCTCATCAGATGTTTCATTGATAATGTATGCTTTCAACTAAGCACCACTGCTTGATATGCCACATATGCATCTGAGACCACAATTCAAGCAACAAGGGCTTTTAGCCAAGCAGTTAGGTAGGGGCTGTAATGGGAGGAGGGCTGGATCTCATCTACTATTCTCTCCTAATCCCCTTCCGAGCAGTCACTCGGCCTCTACTACCTCAGGACTAGAACCATAGCCTTGCCGCATATCACTCATCCTCCAGAATTCTATCCCTAAATGGTAGTAGTGTGTGAGAGAAGGGGGACAAAAACTGCATAGCATCATAGCAAGCTTCCCAAGGTACAAAGGCCATAATTCTTTTTAATCAGCAAACTAAGGAAGTATTACTGATTGGCTTCGTTTATATGCATTCTTATAGCTGAATTTCTTCAGTTATAGGTTATTCAGCCAAAATTATTGGGATATTATTATTATTATACATAGTTTGTGTATTGGCAGTTTTGGATTTTCACAACTGTTACATTTAAACAACATTTGGGATTACAAATAACAGAGCTTCACATATTCACATTTTGGCTTCCATTTTGTTATGTTTGTACAAAATGCAGATGAGCTTTTACATATCTGTAAAGCATGTCTAATAGAGTTAGATTAGAACTAAAGAGAAATGTCCTGACAATTAAAACAATTAATCAGTGGAACAACTTGCTTCCAGAAGTTGTAAATGCTCCAATATTGGAAGTTTTTAAGAAGAGATTGGATAACCAATTGTCTAAAATGCTATAGGGTTTCCTGCCTAATCAGGGGATTGGACTAGAAGACCTCCAAGGTCCCTTCCAACTCTGTTTTTCTATTCTATTCTGGTATATTTGTTGCTTCTTCTCACTTGGTTGTAACAGATCTTGTTGGATTAGCCTGACCGCAAGGCTGCAAGTGGCTATCCTGTGGTATCTGGTTGCTTTCTTTTCTGGAGTAATTAGCTGGCTGGTGATGAAGGGGGTTACCTTCTTCATGCCATGTGTCTCATGCTAGCTTCTTCTCTCTACATGACTTTCACAGTGATAAGAACCTCTTAATTGGGCTTAACATGGCTCGGTCCAATGGGGTTGGGCTGAGGTAGTCCTCTTTTCTTTGAAGACTTAGAATTAGGTACTAATGATAGAGACTGGTACTGCTCCTGCAAGCTGGAAGAAAACAGCCTCTATTGGCTGAAGAAAATAAGCACAGGCTACAGAATCTAACTACTGATTATTCATGGTTTCACTATTCATGGTTTTATATTGGAACAGAACCACTACAAATAACAATATTTATACAATATATATTATATATTGATATTAAACAATATATAATTTATATATTTTTCATATGTTGTATAAAAGAAAACAATTTAAACAATAAACAAATAAGCCCAAACAGAAGTAGTATTTAGCACAGTTCTTGTTTTACATAAAGTAAAATTACAACATACTTATCAAAGCTGTACTGAGCCATCCTGGCAATGAAAGTTGCTTCCCCAACCACCTGGGCCATTCTGCCCAGAGCTTCTCCTGCAGCGCATCTCAAAATAGGATTAGGATTGTCAAGTGCTCCCATTACAAGAGTCAGAGCAGACTTGCGGACTTCTTCTGGTCCTAAGGTACTTTTGTTCTCAGCCAAGCCCTTTTACAAAAGATAATACTTTAAAACATGACATCTAGAATGTCTTTAAAGACGTCACAGATTACTTTAAGGAAATACATTATATACCTGCTTTTCAGCATCTTACAAATCATTACATTTCAATTACAAAATTATCATTATGTGTTCCCTTTACAATCCACCTTTCTACCCAAAGGGCACTCAAGGCAAGTAACGATAAAAATAAAATCATTGTTTAAAGTGTGATAAAAAAAATCAAAAATCATTGTTTGCTAATTAAACTATAAAGGCCTAGCTAAAGCAACAAGTCTCTTACTAAAAACCAAGAGAGCAGGCAACGCTCCTAAGAGGACATTCCATAGGTGAGAGCAATACTAGTTTTATCCTTTGAAACACATTTACCTTTAGTGCACTGAGAACAGCAGTAAAAATATTAAGCTGCACTGCTTGTTGGCGAACTCCTTTTGCCTGCTTGATGCATTCTGCAAAATGATCCAACATTTGTAGTCTGAAAATATAAATATAATGAGGAAACTAGCATTAAATTAGCAAATGTTCACATTCCAATAATAATGGCTGCTAGCTATCTTGACCCAGTAAAGCAGCTTTTGTCAGATATGAATTAATGTAATTAGAATTAACTCTAACTTGCAAAAACTAGCCTTGTGCTGCCCAGATTCATTCCAGCTATGATGAAACTTGGCTTATTTAATACAAAATGGCATAATCACTTTTAACTTTCTTGGAAACAAATGAATATATTTGAACTTATTCTTGAACAACTTAAAGTAGTTCTTGCACTGAAATTATCATTTAATTAATTCTTTTTCTGTGTAGCGGGATACTTAAGTGGGTGGGTGGTGGTGGGAATATTTCATCTTTCATTTATTCAGAGCAACCTTATGAGTCACTAAGTGCGTATCCATTGTACAACAAGGATAGGAAAAAAAGTTGTTTCTCCTTAATTTTATCCCTAAATGTCTCCTGAGTGCTTCATTATACAATTATCCTCATAAAGGATACCTGTGTTTCTCTTGTCTTTTAACTATAGTAGTAATCTCTTTTTCTTCTAACTTTAGCAGTCTTTCTCCTCACCCACCTCCATCACCATCCCCCACAGTTCCCCAAATTGTCTTAGATTTCTAGTTGCCTTCCATATTTAGAAGTATCCAAATAATTCTTTAACTTCATCAGTATGATCTTTTAAGTCATGCTGGCTAGCAGTTCAGGATATTACAGTCCTAATACATCTGGAGGGCATCAGGTTGGGAAGAAGTGCTTTAGCCCCTTTTGAGGAAATAGGCACACTGATAATATGTGGAAAACAACAGCTGCATTAGAAGGTAATATCAGAGAACTTCTAGATAAAAATTACCTTTGAATGACAAATAAGATCCTACACCTGCTAACTATAGCCCTTTTATTACATTTAAAAGTTAACTAGTATGCTAATCGAAGTCTTGAAAATAATGTACAAAGCTTTTTCCAAAAGATAAGTTGTAACATTTGAAAAATTACAAAAAAGGAAAAAGGATAACTTATCTTTATATATTGTTCTCATTTTGATATTGCTGAATGAAACAACTCCCTAATGAGGTATAGAAGTGTTATGAAGTGTAACAAACCTGTGTTTGTAGGACACATGAGGGAAAACAACTCCAAAGAGAGCCACTGAGGCATCAATGACTGATACTCCCAAAGGAAGAGGACCTGGCACTGCTTCTCCAGCTGGAATGCGCAAGTAAATAGAGGAGGGATCATGTTCTAGGGCACCACTACCTGAGGCACTGTTGGGCTGGAGCTGTAAAGCATCAGAATATTTGAAATCAGAGGCATGTATCTTTTATCCCATAACATTTTCATATCAGTTAAAAAATGTCCTGGTTAAAAGAGTATGGGGCCTATATAATGTATCTTCAGTTTTTACAGAACAATTATACCCCCAAATAAGTTTATCTGCTATTCATTATCCTTTTTCATTATCAAAAAATCGAAGAGTTGGTAGGGGCCTTGGAATTCTTTTAGTCCAATCCCCTACCCAATATAAGAATCTTGATACCAATTCTGGACAATTCTAGTCTTTTCTTGAAAGCCTCCAGTGATGGGAGCACCCACAACTTCAGGAGTCACACTGTTCCTCTGCTTAATAGCTCTCACAGTCAGGGAATTCCTTCTTAGTTCAAGCTTAGATATCTCATTGTAAAGCTTCTACCCACCAGTTCTTGTCTAATGCTTAGGTAATGGGAAAAATATATCTATTGCCTCTTCCCTGTGACATCCCTTTGTGTATTGGAAGACTGCTATCCTGTCTCACATTATCCTTCTCTTCTTTAAGGCAAACAGACCCAGTTCCTTCATAGGATTTAGCCTACAAGATCCTTACCATCTTTGTTGTTCTTCTCTGCACTCTTTCCAATTCCTCAGCATTCTTTTTGTACTGTGGTGACCAGAACAGGGCAGAGAATGTCAGAGGTTGTCTGATCAGTGCACCATAGAGCAGTACTATAAATTCCCATGACAACACTATGCCTCTGTTGATACAACCGTAAACTGCATTGTCTATTTTGGAGCTGTAGCACATTCCTGTCTCATCCTTAATCTATGGCCTACCAAGACTCCACCTCTCTCTTGCAAGTACTATTGCTCAGCTAAGTACCATTTATCTTGCACATGCGCATCTGGGTTTTCCTTCCATGTAATAGAGAAAGTCTATGTTATTGGTAGGCTCTTCAGCTCAAGCAAAGTGAAGACCTTCTCATAAGCTGCATTATTCAGTGAAATGGATTCAAATCACATAATTAGTATTGCATGAAATTCCTGAGTTACTATGAAATAGATAACTACATAACATACATTATCATCCAACGTTTCTATCTGGAATATTTACCGGTTCATTGATTTGTATTCTGCCTTGATTATTTTTACAAATAACTCAAGGTAGTGAACATATCCAAACAACCTTCCTCCTCCTATTTTCCCCTCAATAATAACCTGTTAGGTGGCTTGGGCTGTGAGACTGACTGGCCCAAGGTCACTCAGCTGGCTTTCGTGCCTAAGGTCTCCTGCTTTCTAGTCCAGTGTGGTTAAGACACTTAACCACTGGATGAAACTGGCTTTCGAGAATATGAAAAGGAAGTATACCACACAATAAAATATGTAAAAACTAGAGAACCGCAGTATCTAATAATTATAGAAGGTGCAACTTTGTATTCTTACTAGAACCTTCTCCACTTCTGTCCAATATGCATTGTATTCCTATACATTCAAAGACAACTTGCTAGAAATAATTTCAAATTTCTTATACATTGCATTAATAGATTGCAAACCAAGTGTTGCACTGTATTTCAGCTCCTACTAAAAGTACTGAGGTGGGGAACCTGAAGCAGGAGCCTTTAGCGGTATTGAGAATTATATTGTATACACTATGTCTAATTGCTGCCTCTCTCTCAATGGCACTCTCTACGCTTTGTAAGAAGGTATTTTTGCAGGCAGCATCAAAAGAACGAGGAGGAAAAGCTGGCATTACTTCAAAAGTATGGATTTTTCTCAAACATTAATAACAATATAATTTTCTCCAAGACTTCCTCTAATATACTAGTCCTTATTCCCCAAAGCAGAAGTGAAAGCTGCAAGGTGAAATAAATGGGGAACCCAAGTTTTAGGGAAGTTGTATATCTGCTGTGAAACAATTAATTACATTAATTGTGGTAAATATGTGTATATCAGCCACGGGGACTATGGCTCTCCAAATATTGCTTTATTGCATATTCCCATATTAGCCAAAGCTATGGAGAACTGTGCTCAGTAGCATCAGGAGTCTCAAAAGATCTTTTAATTTTTTTCATATTCTTAGCTATACTGATGGAGCAACTCTGGAGGGATCGAATGCACAACCCATTATATTTTTGGTGGATCCATTTCAGTGTCAAATAGCCATCCAGCCACCCAAATTCATCTTTAGTAAATAAATAGATTTCCTAATGAATTTTTGCCTTAACAATCTGACTCAGATTTAATATGCTAATATTTTAGAAAACCAGAAAATGTGTAATTTATTTGTTACATACATAACAAGTGTGTAATTAAAAAACAGCTGAGACTTGGGAAGGATTGAAAAACAAGACTGGGTACCTGATCCTCAATTGATTTATGGTCTGTTTCTTGTAGCCAGGAGCCAAGAAGGACGCTGTCATCATAGTGGCAAAGTGATCTAAGCAGGGAGGTAGTTGTATTAGCAGAATTGTCTGTCAGAGTAAATTCTGCCACCAGCTCCCGAAGAAGTGGATTAAACGAACCTAGAGCAAAACAATAAAATACAGTTATTTACAGAGGCCATTAAACAAGCATCACGATTCTGCCTCGTTTTAAAACAAGAAAACCAGAACTAATAATATTCTGATCATGTTCAGTCCCTTGGCAAAATATTGTATTACAGAAGCTTCCATATCTTTGTATGATGAGCAATTCCCCCATAACATTTGTATGATTACAAGGTCATTATTTCAACACAACTCCTGGATAGTTGCAGGAAATGTTATTTGATGGTAGTGCTATTATGTATGAAAGTGAGTATATTGGAGCACAGAGTTCTCATGCTTAACTTTCTGTCATTTAAAAAATAGAGAAATAAAATGTTTACAAAGCTGCTACCTCATATTAAAGTGCTATTTTAAGAATAGGAGAAATAGTGAAAATAAGTGAATTTTACCTTCATACGTTTTTGGTGGTAATAAAGCCAAAATGTCATAAAGCCTTAATCGAACCATTGCTGCGCTTGCCTTCAGGTGTGCTCCATGGGTTTTAATTACAGAAGGAATGCTATCGTGTTAAAAAAAAATCATGAAAGTTACTGTTACATTAAAAAGCTATTTAATTTATACTGTAGATACAGAATACTGGGAATAAAGCCACTATAAATTTTGGTAGATGCGTGCCAAAAGGGGAAAGTGTTATTTTGCTCTTTGAAATTACAGAGGGAAGGAAAGTTGGTGAGATCACAAGGCATGGAGAGAGAATGCAGGGTATTAATGAATTTACTCTAAGTTCATCACCCATACACATCTGAACTCTCTTTCACACAAATGTATTACAATTTAGGCATCCATCACAGCCATCCACATCCACATATTCATCTGGGGAGGGAAAATATAAAAAAGATTAACAGAGGAGGAGAGAGGTTGATTATCAGTTGCAGTAAGAACACAGATCATAGACTGTGTTCCATTAGTGATTAGGCAGACAAACCTATTTTAAAAGAAAGCTAATTTCAATTTCTAAGAAAGATACTTACTGGGACATCATTGTCATAGCACATTCAATAGGTGTCATCAATTTTCGAATAACATCTTCTGTTAGAAGTTCAGGACAGTGAGCAACAAAACTCCTCATAGCTAGCAACAACAAAAAATAGTAGAAATGCTAGCTTTAAAAAATCAGTGTAATTTAAGTATCTATCAAATATGTAACACAATTAACAGTTGAACTGATTTATGTTCAAAATAAAATTACTGAGGAGAAGAAAAGACATATGGAGCCATGGTAGCACAATGGTTAGAATGTAGTGTTGCAGGCTAATTCTGCATTCCACTGTCAGTTCAATTCTGACCGGCTCAAGGTAAATTCAACCTTCCATCCTTTTGAGGTTGGTAAAATCTCCTAGATTGTTGGGGACAAAGCACTCTGAAGCTGTTGCTGGTTTGCTTCCAGGTGCAATTCAAGATGCTGGTTATCAATTCAAGGTGCTGGTTGATTATGCCTTCATGGCTTGGGACCAGGTTATCTGAGGGACCGTCTCTTGCCAGTCACATCTACCCAACCCATCAGAGCGTGGAAGCAGGGAATGTTGCAGGTCCCATCCCCGAGGGAGATACACCTGGTGAAACCCAAGAAGGGCCTTCTTCATGGTGGCTCCCTCTCTCTGGAACATCATCCCCCCCAAAGATTAGAATGGCCCCAATCTAATATTCTTCTGGAAGGCGCTGAAGAACTAGTTTTGCCAGTAGGCCTGGGGAACCCAGAGCTGGATGGAGCCCATTAAATGGCTTGTGTGATCTGCTGTTGTAGGGGCGGGGGTGATTTTGTTATATTGTACCTTATTATTTTATTTTTATTATTTTTGCTTTTATTGTTTTAAATGTGGTATTATATTCTGTAAGCTGCCTTGAGTTGCCATGGACTAATAGACGGCAATATAATTCAATAAATAAATAAATAAGTGCTATTGCTATGCTATTGTCTCTTTCTCTCTTTTCTGAAATAGGGCTCTGTGTTCAAACTACAAGTTTCCACTAAAAAAAAAAGATAAACTGGCTATCCACAAACACACATACATAATATACTGACCTAACCAATACAGTGTTCAACTATATTTGCATTCTGCTAAAAAAATTAAGAACATCCTATCCTATTCCTATCCATACTCATATACTAGCATATTTTAAACATGGATATGATGAAATACAATCTGGCTGCATGTTTTCCACATATATTCTTAATATTTCTCATTTCAATGTTCATAGCATGTACCAGTTTTTCCTCCACTTTGTCATAAGGAATCAACATCTAAAGATTACTCAGAATAGACATTTTAGTCCTTTTGATTCTAGCTGATTACTTTGTTCATAAAATATGGAATTAGGCTGGCTGAAAAGTATTGGACAAGATTACTGTATGCTTGAGATTCATACCACAGAGAGCTCCTGCACGTCCTTCCAGTGTTACTTGCCATGTAAAGGAATCTCCACGAGCTTTTTCAGCTTCTAATTCCTTTAGCGAACGAGGAAACACATTTCGCCACAGTAACAACATTTTAGGAAGGTGGTAACGGACAACTGAAGGACCTACCAGGAACACAAATCATACTGAAGTTTAATAAGTCTTCATGAAAGATAAAACCAAAGAATTCTAAACAGCCGTCAATGCTATCTGTAGATAACATTTTCAAAAACTGACTTTATATTTTATATGCCACTTTGACAAATTTTTAATTAAAATAGAATTATCAATTAAAATAAATAACTTGCAGAGTAAGGTTAGGAATCTTACTGCCATTATAACTGATTTTAAGGTTAAGAAATATTTTTACTTTTATAAGAGAAGTGGGATATAAATCTAAATAAATAAATAAATAAATAAATAAATAAATAAATAAATAAATAAATAAATAAATAAATAATACCATTCAATGTGCTAATTGCAATTTAATATTCCTAACTACTGATCAGAGTATATTTCTACGTAGACTTTTGCTTCATAATAAAAGTTATTCTGGCAAGGCAATTGCACTTTCAAAATAATCTGCATTTTGGTAGCAAAAGCAGAACTTGATAAGGTATAGTATTAGATACCCACAATCTTGCTGCTAAATGCAACTCAGGCTGCTAAAATAAAGGAATTTGTATATACACACCTAAAGTCATTAGAGCACCCAGCAAAAGCCACCCAGCCTGGGTTCGCTGTAAGGACAGCCTGCTATTTTGTGCAGCAGTCCGCAAGAGATCCTCAGCAATGCTAACAACCATCTAAAATAAAGGGAAAATTAACTTAGAAGTGAATTAGAAACCATATTAATAAAACTCATAACTTAACATTAACACAGGATAGAAAATAAAAACTTTACTTAATATTACGTTTCTTGTCGTTCAAGTTATTTTTCCTTTAAACAGTAAAATGAAGAAGTCAAACAAAAGAAGGGGTTGAAAAACTCAGTAGGGGATGGTTGAGATTCAGGGTAGGCAAACAAAAAGATTAGTAAAGAAAACAAACCAAGATATGGAATGTGGCGATAATCAAAACGCCTTGAAAAGAAGAACAAAAAGGAGGAAATGCTCCAACATAAAATGAAATTTGCTTTTATTGTTGTATGATAAACATATTTACCAAGGAATAAGGACTATTATGTAATAAAAATGAGCATGTGAATATAAAACACTTATAGCAATTTAAGAGGTCAGATTAAAAAGAAGCATTTTAGTATCTTAGAAATAGGAAGGAGCAATCATAATTTCAAAACTGATGCTTCCTAGTTTTGGAGCATAACAATGTTTACAAAAAGGTATTTCCTTTTTGGCATGGCTAATGTATCTCAGGTTCACAGAGAGGTGCACATACACTGCCTCGGCACAGTGGTTAAATACAGTACTGCAGACCATCTCTGCTGACTTGTTCAGCAGGTTGTCAGATCAAATCCCACCAAGCTGAAAGTTGACTCAGCCTTCCATCCTTCTAGAGGTCGGTAAAATGAAGAGCCAGATTGCTTGGGGGCAATATGCTGACTTCGCAACTGCTTGGGGAGTGTTGTAAAACTCTGATAAGCAGTATATAAAAAATCTGAGTGCTATTGCTATCTATGTTGTAAGCCGCCCAGAGTCCTTCGTGATTTGGGC
>JANHGC010008832.1:0-19642 GCA_027560395.1 Boaedon fuliginosus
ATAGGGACCACCTATGGTGAGAAGGTAATAGCATTCCATGCGCCTTTCGTGTATAGTTATGACCACATGACCACGGAGACATCCTCACACAGCACTGGCTCTTCGGCTTTGAAATGGAGATGAGCACCGCCTTCGGGAACCGATTAGCACATATGTGCAAGGGGAACCTTTACCTTTACCTTACTACTAAAATATTAAGTAGTAGTAATAAATTGCAACTCTAATTTGTTCAAAAACTAATTGGTTTATTGGCTGGATTTCTATTCTGTTTTTTTCAAGATGTACATTATGTATTCCCTTTCCATTTTCCCTTCTTATGAGGTAAATCAATCTGAGATACAGGGTCTGGGTCAGTAAAATCCTGATTGCAGGGATCTGAACCAAGTCTGACACACTAATCACTACAGCAGCAGGATAAGAAATGAACCCCCTCTGCATAGTGCATGCTGCCCCAGAATTTGTATGACTAGAATTAAATATGGGGTTGAAAAGAGAAGGTTTATAGAGAAAAATGGCCATCTTGCAGAAACTTAAACATATCACCTCTTTAAAATCTGGATTTCCCATCCTAAATCAGAATGACTTATTTTCCCTGTAGATGGGGATTAGGGGACAAAACAGAGTCCTTAAGTCTTTCAAAGGCACTGTTTTCTTTCCTTGATTGCCCCTCCAACTTTTTTCTTTAACGTTCACAAAATTCTACCCTTGCTTCAGTGATGTTACGATGTCAACCATATTTCGTACAGACCCCAGCCAGGCAAACCTCCAGCTGAAGAGGTTTGTGCACCCTTGCAATGATAGCTCCAGATCTAATACTGTTAAAAATGCATATGAGAACCAGTCTTGCTGATTCCATTGGACAACCACCAAGTATATTACAAAAATCATAGAAAACAATTCCCGTCAGTGTGGCCAATAATTGTAGGGATAGTAGTATCATCCTATTTGAAAAGTGTTGGTTGGGGGAAAGTTACAGTAGTATATTTTTTGCAAGGTTACAGAACCTGCGTTATTTATTTATTTATTTATTTATTTATTTATTGTTACATTTTATTGTTACATTTTTATGCCGCCCAACTCCTGAAGGACTCTGGGCGGCTTACAATATATATAGCAATAGCACTCAGATGTTATATACTGCTTATCAGAGCTTTACAACACTCCCCAAGCAGTTACAGAATCAGCCTATTGCCCCCAAACAATCTGGGTCCTCATTTCACCGACCTTAGAAAGGATGGAAGGCTGAGTCAACCTTGAGCCTGGTGGGATTCGATCTGACAACCTGCTGAAGAAGTCAGCAGAGATAGGCTGCATTTAATCACTGCGCACCGAGGTAATAAGGAAGGACATCCAGATAGACTGTCTGATTCTCGTGGTCTAACTTGTGTGGTTCAGACATTTGCCTGACAGTCAGAGAAATGCATTGGATGGTATGCAGACAGCTGAATCAATCAGTCATTCCATTCCATTGTCATCTTTTTAATAGTGTAGTGTAGTTCTACACATACACACACAAATGTCTGGATTTCTGTAATCCAGTTTTCCTTTTATTTTCCTTTTTGACAGGAGCTTTATTTGCTTGCATTGCCTGCTTAGAGGTGGTGACTGGGACCATTTCAGTTACTGTTTTTAATACTATCTATGCAATGACTGTAGCATCGTTTCCTGGCTTCAGTTTTCTGTTATCAGCTGGCTTCTGCATACTTCCACTGAGTTTAATGAGGTAAGCAAGGATCATCCATTTTGTAATGTTGGAATCTCTCTTGTAATTTCCCAGAAATATTATCTCCATACAAAAGGGAGATAATGATAGAAAATGTATTGTCATTTTATTTAGATTTGATTTTGTTTGTATTGTCATTTTATCTTTGATTATTTTAATGTTTTTTATGATGTACATAAGCCACCCAGGGCCACTTTGAAAGGAGATGAGGTGCAAATAAATTAAATAAATTAAAATGCTGCTGTGGGGCTGTTGTTTTCTATGATACCTCTTTCCATTTACTCTGTATCAACCTGACTGTCCACATTTCTCAGTCAGAAAAAGATCTATGGGAGGGATTCCTTCATGGTTTAATTGAAGCACATGAAGGTAGAAAGGAGAGGTGACTATTCCCTGAAGAATAGGACTGTCACACACCAGCTATGGATCACCTCTTCTTCTCCTTAAAACCATGAGAAATTTATCTGCATGACGTTGACCATACCATAATTTGTTTTTATAAAATAAATAGAATACTACTAGACATCCCATGACCCCTTGAATCATCCCTTTAGAGATGTTTCCTTACCAAATTTCTCAGTGCTTACAACAGTGACAGAACTTTTAATGTACTTCCTTCACTGGAAAAATTGGGATACATTCAGAGATACACCTGCCATGAAAATAGCCCATGTTGAACTGTGTGGCATGAATATCAATACAAGAAATATTTTGTGACATTTTGTATTAAATCATAAACTGTTTTATGATAAATTTTTTGTGATAAAATGTGTTATAAAATTTGCCAAAGATCTATCCCACACAACTAGCGAGTCCTGGATTTTGGATACATTCTGTAGGTTAGCACATTGAGGTAATTTGATTCAAAAACCATTGCCCTATGATGCTTTGTTTCTACCAGTTAAATGTGGGAATGAGAGTTTTAGTATACATGTGGCATCTATTTAAATTGCAAATATTCACCTTTCAATTGGTTAGGATTTATTAAATTTATTTGCCATCCATCCCACCATGGGGCTATAGTAGATGGTTTACACTCAAGAAGAGTGTAAACAGAACTAAAATAATAGAATAAAAAAATGAATGATGAAAAAGAACACAATGATAATATATTAAATTTGCTATTGATTCTGAAAATCTGGAGTGTGCACCTGGAGCAGGAGAATTAAGACAAACATGTATTAATGTAATAATAGCCTTTTTGTGATCAGATGACTTACTTGGGCCTATTTGTTTATATATTCCATAAAATATATAATAGATTAATTGAAATTATCATTTGGCTTGTTTACTATTTTATTTGGACAAAATAGTCCTGAAAGTGGCTTGTTTAAAGAAGGGAAGAAGAGACAGTATTACAGGCATATTATTTTAGGTTTTTTTTTCAATTATGTATTTATTTTATACTTTGAAACTACCCAATAACTAAAGGTCTTGGGGCAATTTATGATAAAACATTAAAATACAATTTTAATTAAAACATACACAACAAAAATAAAATAACTATAAGCTAAAATATTCTAAATAGCTGCTGAAATTTGCTGTTGTCTATCTGGGTCCCCGCCCTGGGCAATATTCAATTGTCCTGGTGAAAGCATATTAAAGTGTCTGAAATGCTCTTAAAAATTTAGAGCCACCTTTAGTCTTAAAATAAAAATTGCACAATGGACATTTTCTTCCTAAATTAACTTCAAAGACAAGAAAGATAATTCTAGGCTTTTTGCATTACAATTTATGACAATTTTATGGATTATGTTTCTTCTCAATGGAATTAGTACATCTTATCTTCTTTCCCCACCAGTTGTTTTATGTATGTTACTCGGCATGAAGAGAACTATACGCAGCTTATAAATGAAGAGGACTGTCCTGCCCAGAATGACGACAGCTGAAGAGAGAATACACCTAGCAGTTACTGCTCTTAAGTTCTGTAATGGCTTGACCTGTGAATGGGGTTGACAGAGTTTTACCGCTTTCAGTGGCTCAATTTTGAGAGTTCCACAATAATTGATTGGCTCAAGTTTGCTTTTATCTTGGGTTGCTTATTTTGGGAGGCAAAGTAAATTTAGATGTGCTCTATATCCCCCAAATGTTGACTGTAGGGTTTTCCTGTCTTAGATTTCTTCCCATTGCTGGCCTGTCGCAAATCGCCCTTTGATCCAAACTAGGTCAAGACATAGGTCAACTAAAAAAATGTATTTGTTTTATCAGATCAGATTATAAAATTATTATAATAGGCAGGTTATGCTTAAAATACTGATTTACAGTGTATGTTTTTTCTAATGCCACCACTAATTTGTGTCCTAAATGAAAAATTCTCAACATTTATTTATTTAGGTCAGTAGGGTGACCTTAGGTCACTGTCACCCTATGAAGTAAGTATCTCTTCTTTTGTGTCTCTGTGGGAATTCTCTAACCTCTATTACATTTGTTGGTTCCTCTTTTAACAAATGCATAGGCTTAGACAGAAAGTGTGAAGTAGGTAATAAGAGATTGGGCTGGAACTGATGAGAACTAGTTTGCTCTCAGCCATAGAGCAGCCGGATCTAGGACAAAAATAACTTACTTCACTGGTTGTGGAGAAAACAAGGAAGGCCAGAGTGTATATTGACTTAAAGGCTAAGAACGGAATGTAATAACAGTAAAGTTCAGCGATTCATACTCCTTACAGGAATTGAAAAGCAGAGAGGAGGAGTGTTGAGCCACCCTGAAAATCATAACCCTCCATTCTCCTTATTTAATTTTGTAAAGAGGGTATTATGTAGAACACGGGTGTCAAACTCGTGGCATCACAGTGCCATCACATGACGTTTCATGACATTTTTCCCATTCGCGGAGCTGGGATGGATGCAGCTTGGGTCTGATGCATCTGGCTGGTAGGCTGCCAGTTTGACACCTCTGATGTAGAAGATAAAGCAAAAATCATACATTTGCACTGTAGGATGGAAAAAAGGGTCAGCCAGTAGGCGAACATAGCTTTATAGTACGGTCCGAGAACCTGTAAATTAGAAATTTCCTTCAGAAAATAGGAAGTATATCTTTATTGAGAAAACAATAGAGTTACAAGTTCTGGCAGAAAAAGTGTAAGGATTTTATGAATGAATGAATGAATGAATGAATGAATGAATGAATGAATGAATGAATGACCAATAGGCATGCCCTGATCCAAAAGGACTGTTCAATGAATTTCTCTTACGCAGGTAAGAAACCCTTGCTTGTATACTTGCTCTACCTCAAATTTTTCTTAGCAATCATGAGCAGAAAATTACAGCAATACTGTAATGCAAGCACCCACTTTGCACTGATATCAGGGAAAGACTTGGAATACAAAGGGCCACTTTAGTAGTTTGTATCCCCTGTACAGATGCATTTTGAACAGAGGGACATGGGAATGAGGAGATTTTTCCAGGCATGTGCAACAGTCAACAAATTTATATATTGTGATTCAACAAAGTGGCATTACTATTTATTTTTAGGAATCATTCCCTGTAATCTGTGAAAGAGTAAACTTCACTGAAAACTTCTCTTATTCCACATGGTCTCTGAAAGCCTCTGTGTCTTGCTTTAGGAAACAAATTTATTTTATTGTTGTAAGCCGCCTCGAGTGCCCCTTGATCGGGGAAAAACGGCGGGGTATAAATCGAAATAGATAGATAGATAGATAGATAGATAGATAGATAGATAGATAGATAGATAGATAAAATAGATTCTTCTCAATAGAGCCAGTTTGGTCTCAGGCTTAAGGCACCAGGCTAGAAACCAGGAAATTGTGAGCTCTAGTCGCACATTAGGCCTGAAGGCCAACTGGGCCAGTTACTCTCTCTCAGCCCAGCCCACCTCACAGGATTGAGGAGTATTAGGTATGTTGACCTTGCACTATTTATAAAAATAATAAGAGATATATAAATATACAGAAACATACCTGATGTTTGCCACCATGTGTTAAATCCTTTAATATACTTCCTGCACTTCTGCCCTAATGTATTAAAACGTACAATTTTAGACATGCTAGTCACATGACCTATCAAATCACATGTGCCAAAAAGGCATTGATCTGCAATATTTGTTGTGTGTTCGTTTCTTTTGAAATGCACTATGGAATTTGTCATAAGAAATAGGGTTTTAAAGGTATTTTTATTTTGCTAGAGAAGTGGCAAGTAGCAGGCCCACGCCTCAGTGATTTTAGGAGAATTTTACTATGAATAATGGAAATGACATACACAGGGTCCGCAGTGCTTGTACTGCAATATGTATCTGCCTGCAGAGCAGGTTATTTATTATGCCTTCAGGCTGCCATTGAAGACGTTTAAATGGAGATAAAATGAGCAAGAAGGGGCAGCCTAAATGCATTGGTAGCAAAGTGCACTTGGTAACTATTGGCTCCATTGAACACTGGTTTCTGGGTAATTCCAATTACTTCACAACCTTTAGTGGGTTGTAGCTTTCGTATTTTTGTAAGTACACACCATTTTATTGTTGTTAATAAAGATTAAAAACTACAATTAGAGAAGCAGTCTTGTGTTGTGTTGCCCACCATTGCAATTATGCATATTTTGTAATCTTTCACATTTTTAATATAATTCTTATATAAATACATTTTTCATCTGGTTCACAAACCTTTCGGATTTTTATGCTTCTGCGATTAAATCAAAGATGTGGATCTAATTGATTGTTTTAAATTGCCATATAACTATACAATTAGGCTTCTCTTCCAAGATGTTGCAAGCATGTAAGTCATTGTACTTGCTCAGTGCTAGTGAGACATGAAACTATTTCTAAACCTATGTGTGAGTAATCTAATCTAAAAGGGGTAACTCATCCCAATGCCATAGAACTGTGATGGCAAACCTATGGCACTCATGCCAGAGGTGGCATGCAGAGCCCTCTCTCTGGACATGTGAGCCATCTCCCAGCTCAGCTCCGTGCATGTGTGCATGCCTTCCGCTAGCCAGCTGATCTTTGGGTCTGTTGCACATGCGCAGGGGTCATGCACACATGCATGGGGGTGTGGGGCGCACATACGGAGTCACGTGTGCATGCACGAGGGGGGTGCACCTATGGGGGTCACACATGCATGTATGGGGGCAGGGTGCATGCACAGGACACATGTTGCATTTTGGATTTGTGCATGTGCTTTGGGCACTTGGTGCTGAAAATTAGCCATCACTGCCATAGAGCATCCAAGGCAATGAGATAAAGCAATTCCTAGCACTTTGGTCTGCAGTTCAAGGAATCCCATTCAGTGCCTATGAAAAGTACTGCTGATGGCTTAGTGAATCCCTTGCAACTTTAATTCCAATTGCGTATAGTTTTGTGCTAACATTATTTTGCAGTGTTCTGCTGCCATATCTTGGAAGTTTGTCACATGAGCAGTACCGAGATTTAAACTCAAAATCAGATACCCGACCTATCTACAGATGGATTTTATGCATGGAACCAAAAGTGAGGAAAACCTTCACTCCCTGCCATTTGCTCAGAATGTTGAGGCTCTTTTATTCCATATGCAGAACTAGATGTTGGGAGCAATCCCGCCTAGCAAATTAAATTCAGCTGTTTTGGGGTTTCCAGTAGATTCCTGAAGCAACCACTGAATGTCCAATGTGTTTCTGTTAGTAATTGAGAGTGTTTCACATAGCAGTTGGTGGCTTTAGGGAATAAGCCACATCTCCCCATCATTTAAATGATCTCACTGTCCTTTCCTAATTTACAAGTAGCCCCAAAATGCTTGTTAACCTGCTTGTTGAGAGTCAGTGTGCTCCATGCCAGGAATAGAGAAACCTGAACTGAAATCCAGTCTTTGCTATGGGGACTCACTGGATGTCTTTAGGCCATTCTCTCTCTAACGTACAACTTAGAAGTATCCAACACAATAAAAATCAAAAGGGGACAGGTTGCAAGTAGATAGCGGGAAACAAATTCCAATCGTAATTTTTAATTTGAGATTCTTTATATTTATTGAGGCTAGACGTTTAAATGTTTAATAAACATGAAAGTAAATATAATGCTTAAAACCTGGGAACAATAGAAAAAAGCCAACTGATATCCCTGGTGTCGTAACCATGAATTTAAAGAACAAAGATCTAGTTACTGAAAATCAGGATGATGTTGACAGACCATGAAGACTCAAAAATCCTATTTAGGTTTTATTCCCACGCCCCTGCCCTCCAATATAGCAACTGCTGAGAAATCTTGTCAGTAACTCATCTTACTACCTAGCTAATTCAGTTTTTAGATAGGAACCTGAATTCCTCCTACCAAGGTGGGGAAGAAGAGGCATATGCCTGCACCTTTGAAGTGGGTGAAGGCTGCCTAATAATTGAAAATTAATAACTGGCTAACAGCCAATATTGCTACCAAATGTCGGAGGTGTCCTGAGAAAAAGGAAACTACAAGCCAACTTTAACTACAACTTATTAAAAAAAGGTTATTCTGAAAGCTAGAGTTCCTGCCAAGGAAATGGGGCTCAACAGAGAGGTATTGTTTCAGGGAGACAAAAGAATGTACTGGAGGCTAGTACCTGCTCTTATGATTGGTTAGTATCAGCTTCTCTCTTAAAATGGTGTTAGGGACAAAGAGGCCAACATTACCTGCAACTCAATAGCCTCCTAACAAAAACAAGTTCTGCTTGGGGTGAACAATTTTGAAGATGCTGTTAAACACTCAGAAAAAGTCCCAATGCTTATTGAAAAGGTTATTTATTGTTTAAAAGACATCAATCATCAGGAAAGAAAAGTTAACAGCAAATCTCTTGCTTTAAAATCGCAAAAAGTTCTTCTGCAAAGATTTTCCAATCCTAACAGTTTCATATTTTCCTGTGTCTGAATATATTTTGATGTATGGCCTCCTCTAACTATAAATACGAGCCACTGTAATGTTGGATATAATCATATATCCTTTTTTTAAAATCCAACTCGTAAGACATTAAGCAGTAAACACAGAACAGGATGCTTGTAACGTTTATTGTGCTTTTTTTTCACTGAGTTGGTGAGAAACTGCGTATCAAAACAAGTATTACTTTCATTTAATATAGTTTATTTCAACCCTCATGGACACAGGATAGGAATGTTCTAATGAACAGAAAAAGGCGTAATATGTAAGTATTATAATAAACCAAGTTTATGTTCAACCATCATATGAGGCTCTGCCATTAGTTCACTTTGTGCAGGATCTGGAAAAGAGATTTAGTAAAATGTTAATTAAGGACAATTGAAGCCACGTGTGGCAGAAAACATGTCACTTATGCATTATACTTTGTTTCTTCATTTATTCTATATTGAGCAAATTTAATTTATTCAGGTGAAGAGTAGCCTAAATAAAATCTAGTATTTGTTTCTTATAGAAGAGGTGATTTCTTACAGTGTCTACTCAGGTCCAGACATCCACACATACATATGTCCCCTCTTCCCTGCAGACACTAGAAAACTGTCTCAATGGACCGTTTCACATATGAAAAGGGATCCCGCTGGATTGGACTGAAGACCTATTCTGATCCAGCATTTCATGGTAGTAAACTACATCATAGTAAACAACTACAGCATAGTAAACGTGACTGACAACAGTTCTTTTACTGACCAAAGTTAAACAGCACTGAAAAAAGTGACTGTTCTTCACACTTAGTGACCATTGCAGCATCTCCATGATCATGTGAATAATAATTCATATTTATGAATCACACTGTTGTGTCTCAGGGTCATGTGATCACCTTTTGCAACCTTCTGACAAGCAAAATAAATGGGGAATCCAGATTCACTTAACAACCGGGCTACTAAGTTACCAACTGCAATGATTCACTTAGCAACTGTGGTAAAAAGGTCGTAAAATGGCACAAAACTCACTTAACAAATGTCGCACTGAACAACAGCAATGCTGGGTTCAGTTGTGGTCATAAGCTGAGGACTACCTGTAGAGGCCTATTAAAATGTTTAAGAAGCCCAAGGGCAGGGGACAATAAATATGACCGTAGGTTGTTCTATTACCCTGTTTCTCAGAAAACATGACCCACCCCAATAATAAGCCCAACCCTAATTTTTGGGGGTGGGCCTAATATTACCCCTACCTTAAAAATAAGCCCAGGGATTTTTGCAGCCTTTATGTGCCCGGGATGCCTGCAAGATCCCTGGCTTCTGAGTCTGAGGGTGCATTCTTCTCCTCCCTTAAAAAAAGACCCTCCTCGAAAATAAGCCCAAGTACTAATTTTCAAGTCTACAAGAAAATAAGACTGGGTCTTATTGTTGGAGAAACACGGTACTAGCCCTCAGCAATATACAGCCATGCATATAACTATGATATGGAAATATGACCCATGTCTCCCTAGAGCTTAAAACTTGTCCAAACTTCAGAAAGATCCTTACCACCAAGAATATCTTCAAAACCAATGCAGTCATCATTGCCTTTTAAGATATCCAGTGCCAGATTAGAGCTGTGAAGGAAAGGCAGGCGCTGGATCTACAAAAGATTTTACAAGTTAGTCATCCATATTTATTAATAATGAGATATTCTGTATTAAAGGAACAAGCAAAACAATATCAAGTTGCTCACTCCGGCCGCACTTTTTATATTCCACCCATTTAATGTTTGGAGAAGAATGCAAATGTAGCATGCAATATGTTGAAAAAATATATTTTAAAAATATGAGCTTTACCTAACTTTGCCGCCATACAGGAACACTGCCATACAGTTAAACAATATCTCACCTCTTCTTCTGAGATGTCAGTAAGAAGAAACAATTGTTCTTCAAAATAATATTTCTATCCTAGCCTCAGTTTTTGTTTACATAGCAATAGCAATTAGTTTTATATACCGCTTATCAGTGCTTATAAAGCTCTCCCTAAGCAGTTTACAGAGAGTAAGCATATTGCCCCCAACAATTTGGGTCCTCGTTTTACCGACCTCAGAAGGATGGAAGGCAATATGCTGATTCTGTAACTGCTTGGGGAATGTTGTAAAGCTCTGATAAGCAGTATATAAAACCTGAGTACTATTGCTATCTATGTTGTAAGCCGCCCAGAGTCCTTCGGGGGTGGGGCAGCATAAAAGTGTAATAAATAAATAAATAATAAACAAACGCAATCATTAGGCTAATCTATGTATTCCAATGAGTGTTTTTTGCTAGACACTAGCCAGAGGCACAAAAGTAGCAAAAACGATTGTAAATACCAATAGCACTTAAGACTTATATACTGCTTCACAGTGCTTTACCGCCCTCTCTAAGCAGTTTACAGAGTCGGTATAATGTCCCCAACAATCTGGGTCCTCATTTTTCTGGTCTTGGAAGGATAGAAGGCTGAGTTAATCTTGACTTGGTGAGAATCGAACTGCCAAACTGCTGGCAGCTAACAGAAGTAGCCACAGTACTTCATTCTAACCACTGTGCCACCATGGCTTTTCAAATTGCTGTGGAACCCTGCACTGACTGTGTAACAGTGACATCAGCCACAAAAATGAGCTAGTTGCCAAGCACCCTATCTGTGGTCATGTGGGAGTAAATGCAGCCATCAGAACTCAGGTAATAAATTTTTGGGGAGGGGCGGGGGCCTGTTACAACTCTGAATAGTCACTAAGTGACCAAACCTAAGTCAAGGACCACTTGTATTGTAGAAGCCCTAAACTTGTAAAAACAAGATCATATGAAATCCTACCAAAATTAACTATTTTGCCCGTGAACATTTGAACATTTTTTTAACATGAACATTTTTGCCCATTATCTGAGGAATCCAAGAATGCTAACTTGAGAGTTACTCTGATTAAGTATAAGATGCCCTGTTAATAGCTACTTTAGATATTGTGTTGGGATTTTTTTGCTTTATAGCTTTGTTCTACATTTTAATTTTGTGTTATGCTGTTAACGGTCCAAGATATTTTCAAACTGGGATGGATAATAATTATTCGGCATTTTAATTCTGTAAATTTTAACTTGTTTTAGATTTTTAAAAATAAAACTATAATCTGGAGAATGTTTTTTTTTAAAAAATAAGCATACCTGTTTCGCTGCTTTGAATTCCATTTGCAGCTTTAATGGCGCATGTAGCCCTTGAATATTTCTCAGAGTTGAAAAATTCATTTTATCTTGAGTTAAGGAAAACTACCAAAAGAAATGTTAAAAAGATTATTTTACACTCCAGGCAGTGAGATGTGAATAACTTAGTAAAAACTATGCACACAGGGAATGCTATTGTTCATTTTTTTTCTCATAGAAAAAAAAAAGAAAATATCCTGTCCAGAATAAGAAAGCTCAAACATAATTTCCATTAACATACAGCTTTGCTGTTTTACACCAACTGAATTCATGTAACCCACATGTAATGAATAGATGAATGATCCAAATCCTATACAAATCACCAGCCACAAATATATTTGCATATTTCTCTTTTCTGTAGAAATAATATCCTATTAAGCGTAACTATTTCATAGAAGAATGGTTCTCATTCACCAGTACACAGAGCTTTCATATGGCTTCTCCTCGGCCCGACAATTAATGAAATCCAAGAACTATGGATACAGTCAAACCAAGTTTTTTTTTCCTTTCCAGCCAATTATTTTCTATGATCTCTTAAATTTGACTATTTTGAGAAGGGAAAAGAGATGAGGCACTTTGTCAAATTTTTATAAGAATCTGGGAAATGTATCTTACTAGTCTATTTTATCAGTGTACAAATTTGAGTATAGTATATAATTATAGATAAATTTCTATCACATAAAGCTTAACAGATGTAAAACATGTAAAATATTTCTTGAAGGTCATACCCCAAAGGTAAATTAGAAATCCAACATGTTTCTAAAAATATAATTTAATACATAGCTTTTTGCTAATGGTAGCTTTCCTTAAAAATATTGAAGGGTTTAAATTACTATTATCGAGATACATATATTTTAAAGTTACATGTTCTATGAGAAGATTAAAAAGTTATTAAATTAAAATTACATTAAAACCTACATTTTTCTAGGTTTAGTTTATACATAATTAACCTAAGTTTAAATTAGAGCAAATAGTGTCAAATTGCATATTAAATGCTTATTTGCATATTAGCTATGCTGTTCTTCTCCATGTCTATTTTCCAGGCCTTGAATAGTAGCTACAGTACTAATTAACAATTATGCCATCAAGAATTTCCTCGTATATACATGTACAAATGAAAAAGAATTTTGATTTTCATCTAACGCTTGCAGCCTCTCTCCCACTGAGATTATTGTATGCATAAAAATGGAAACATTTGGAAATGCCTACATTGGAGCAATGGCTGGCGGAGATGACCATTTACAGAAATGGCAAAACTGACTTGCTAGATCAGCAAAAAGATAACAAGTACGTTTATTAGTGAAGGAAACCCTTTGTGGACTATTTGCTGAAAATGGGGAAAAAATGAACTGGTGACTTATGGTTATTAGAAAGGGTAAAATATCAGAAGGTAATCATAATATAACTTTAAAGAGGGAGGGAAGATTATAAATTTCTAACTGCCACAAAGATTAAAAGCAGCACCTTTATTTTTCTTTTCTTTATTTATTGACCACTTTTCTTTACTCTTATTTTAAATTTTTATAATTTTTTTACTGTCAGATAGAATTCTTAAATAACAAATAATTAAAAAAAATTCACTCTCTCAATTGAATTAATTTTCTTTTAGGGAATGGAAAATTGAAATAGTAAGAGGTGAGCTACACGAAGCCAAGCTCTTCCTACTTTCCTCTAACCTACTTCATTTTCCTCCTTCCTCAATCAATCATGGGTCCCACTGGGCAAAAACTGGTTGTTTGGAATGTCTCCGTTAATTCTAATTTTAGTTCAGGCATCTGGAAATATACTAATATTGACAGGTTTTTTTATATCTATAAGTACATCTATACCTATCTATAATATTCTCTTCTACTTACATTCTTCTCTGAAAGTTCCAAAGAATGAACAGGAAAAAGTTCACTCTTCACATGTGGAAAGCTGCAAACACAAGTAAACATAAAATCTTATGTCAAAACAAAATCTTGTGAATGAAGGCAATACATGTCAGTCTTCTTTCCTTCACCAACTTTATAAGCCATTCCAAATACATACTTTAATTCTAAAAGCCTGAAAATCTGACAGAAACCATTTAATTTTTTTCTTCATTTTTACCACTGTAACGTTCACTATACAGTATATTTCCCTTAGCACATTTACCATATTTTTCAGAGTATAAGATGCATTTCCCTCCCCAACAGAGGGTGCAAATTTGGGTGCGTCTTATACACCGAATGTTGCCGAAGCCCCACTCACCCGCCAGCTCCCACCCTTGCATTTTTGGCCTCCGAAACAGAACAGACAAAAAACAAGTCTGCTTTGCCAGGAAGAAGGAAAGCAGGTTGTCCAGTTTGCAGAGCAGAGAGCCTCTGTGCCAGGCGCCGCTGCCTGAGGTTTTACTCAAGTCAACCCATTGCTGCGGCTGCGAACCAGCTCTTTACGGCTTCCAGCCAAGCCCGTTCAAAAAAAAGAAAGAAAAAACCCTCAAGCCAAATGCTGTAACGAGCCCTGGGTCGCTGCCTCTGAAAAATAGGCACTGCGCCTCCGCCCACGCCTCTGCCCTAATCTTCACTGCCTGGCATCCAGGCTGCTTTTCCCCAACCCGGCCAGCTAGAGCAACAAGCCTGGCCTCCCTGTGTTGCATTTTCGGCCTCCGCATGCCCCGTTTTTGGCCTCTGCGCGTCATGTTTTCGGGCTGTTCCAGGCGGCGGGGATCGGCAGCAGGTAATCCTTGACTTAAAACCATTTGTTTAGCGATTGTTCAAAGTTACAACAGCACTGAAACAAAGTGACATATGACCAGTTCTCACACTTACAACAATCGCAGCATCTCCATGGTCACCTGAGCAAAATATGGGTGCTTGGCAACTGGCATGTATTTATGATGGTGGCAGTGTACCAGAGAGATGTGATTACCATTTACAACGTTCTTAGCCAGCTTCCGATAAACCAAGTTAATGGAGAAGGCTGGATTTGCTTAACAACCGTATGATTCATTCAAAACTTCAGTGATTTGCTTTGACTGTGGCAAAAAAGGTTGTAAAATCAGGCACAACTTGTTTAACAACCATTTAACAACAATGATTAGCAACAGAGATTCTGGTCCCAATTGTAGTCATAAGTCAAGCACTACTTTATTTTTCCTTTAACCAACTAGTTTGGTGTAGTGGTTAAGGGATCAGGCCAGAAACCAGAGGCTACAGATTCTTGTCCCACCTTACGCACAAAGACATCTGGGTGACTTTGGGCTACTCACTTTCTCTCAGCCTTAGGAAGCTGGCAAAAGCAAGCCAGTTCTGAAAACCTTGCCAAGAAAACTACAGGGATATGACTGAAGGAAAGGAACTCCCCCCCTTCCATGACTGATAACATTTAAGATTTCAGTCTTGCTTTGCTTAATCTTAAGTGACCCTCTCTATCAGTTATCAGGCTATTCTCAAGTTAGCATTATGGTGTATCTAATGTGAAAGAAAATTGAGGCATGAGTATTTGCACAGTAAATAATATGGCTTAAAACTAGGCTGACCACTCCAGAGTTTTCTGTGACATGCAGTTGCAATATTATATGAACCCAGACAATGTTATTTTATAACTATATATATCTTAGCATGGTGTGCGATTCCAAATATTCAGTAGCCTAGTCATTCACTAATTTTACCACTAAATTTCTACTCAGATAACAAAAGGAGTCAGCTTCAAAATCTTCATTCACAGATGTCTCGCTCATTTCCAGCATACAGAACTGTAAGCACTTGCACAGACCCTTTATCCCAGACATCAAGCTGATTGGAAATGGTAGCTCTCCATTACTACTACCAGTAATAGAAGGAACTTTTCACCTGATTTCAAGAGGATGAATCTGTTCCTTTACCTAACAAGGAAGCATTCTGGAAAATGTTTTAGGGCCTTAATTCTGTAGAAATTATACACACACACACACACACACACACAGTATTCATTTATTAGTAAGTTCTAACAGTTATTAAATATTTTTATTTTAAGGATAAGCTAAAGTGATATTTGGAAAAGGGAAGTATCCTGCCCACAAGTGACAAATGGACTTCATTCCTTCAAAAGTTAAAGATGGTTTGCTATCTTGATCTTGAACACTTCTATTAAGAAGTTGAAGTTATAGTTATACCAAGACCGAAGATCTGGCACATCAAAATATATTTAAGTTTCACTTTATAACAAGAAAAGATAAGCCCACAAATAGATACTAATCTAGAAATTGACTGGAACTTGGAAATAAACTATTTCCACACTATTTTTCACAAAAGCACACATAGACCAGGCAGAAGCATTTTTTCATCATCATGATTTGATCTCTGATTACACGGGAAATTCACCCTGATATTTCCATAAACATCTGGTACTTACCCTCTGTGTATCACATCATGACTTTCAAATGTTCCACTAGCTGAAAAATCAGGAACTGAAATGCTGTCCTTCAGCTGAGATCCAAGCCCCCTGGTATTCTAAATCAAAAAGCTATTATTGTAGACAGGCAACATTTTTCATTTTAATACAATTAAATTCTGTGCAATTAAGACTGTGCAATTTTGCAATAACTGATTGTTAAATCCAGGTAGTCCTTGACTTACAACCTTTCATTTACCGACCATTCAATGTTACAAAGGCACTGAAGAAAGCGATATGACCATTTTTCACTCACGACCTTTGCAGCATCCCCAGGGTCATGTGATCAAAATTTGATGCTTGGCAACTGGTTCATATTCATGATTGTTGCAAAGTCATGCAAGGTCATGTGATCTTCTTTTGAAAACTTCCAACAAGCAAAGTCAACAAGAAAGCCAATTTCACTTAACAAACATGTTACTAACTAAACTGCAGTGGTTTCCTTAACAACCGTGGCAAGAAAGGTCATAAAATGGGGCAAAATTCTTAATTGTGTCACTTAGTACCAGAAATGTTGGTGTCAGTTTTTGGTCATAAGTGGAGGACTACCTACAGATGACATAGCGTTCAAAGTTAGAGTTAATGCAAAGCATTTTAAAATAATTTTTCCCTGTCTGTTACACATTTAACACAGAAGCATATTACCCTGCAGGTAAATTTGGCTTGTAACACTAAAGCTCTAACAGTTTTGATCTATTCGGTCCTGTCAAAGTAGCACATGAAGTTAAAGCTTAATGTATAAATTGTTTGTACCTAATAGTATAGATTAGATGCTTAGATAATTACTAAATATACACCCAGTGCAACTCATCATGTGACTAGCTGTCCTCTGACTGGCTAATCAATTACTTTGGTGTGCAAGCTGTTCTTAACAGTTCTTGTGACTACAATTTCTACAATATGTGACAAGGCTTATTGGAATTACTAAAATCTTCTTATAAAACAATACAGAAACATTATTATATTTTTATCCATATACATAATTGGTCAATTCAACACAGCAAACATAAGACACCATACAACAATATAATATAAACCTTTGTTCCTGCACTCTAGTAAACATACTTCTATCTAACTGTAAAAATCAAAGAGGGTTGCCATAATGGCAACAATTCTTTCTCCCTTAAGGTGTCTCTAAAAATTCTCACTTCCAGGAAGATGAAAAGAGCATAAGAACCATAAATTTAGGTTAGTTACTAAAAAGTTTGAGAGAGAAAAATTATATTTGTGGTTCTAGCAGCCAAGCTACTATATCTATCTGATAAATGAGACAGAGAAAAGTGAGGGGGGGCGGAGAGGAAATGGAAATGTTGTATTTACGACAAAAATCCATTATAAAACAAGCAAAGTACATACAGGGGAAAAGCACCTACCATAAATCGTATAAATAAGGCCTGTGATTAAGATAAAGAACAAGACTACCCAATGCTTTATCGATTTAGTTACAGGGTTTCCCCCAATCTCTAAAATATATATTAAACATTCCCATAAGGTTGCACATAATTCTAAGGAGTGGTTCACTATAAACAGCAATACAATGAAATAAAATTAAGACCATATCATAAACGGAATATAGAACAGACTAATTTATGACCTGAGACACAAGCTGATGGTATATTATGAAGCCAAGATTCCCACAAATAGCAACACTTGTTTCCTTTCCCACCATCAGCTTTTCTTGTTTATTTTAACTGCACTTTATTTGTGTCTCTTTCAACCAGTCTGCATGGGTTATTGCACCGCATAATCCTGACATGAATCTCCAGGCATTTCCTTTTTACAAATATTTAGAGTGTATAAATTTAAAATGAGCTTACTTATTAAAGCAAAGGCCTGAAACTGGATAGATTAAGTAAGTAAGAGACTGGACTCCAGGAAATCCTTCCAACAATGACACTGAAACTAATGTGCTATTGCTTCCCTGTGGAAGTGAAATATTGCAAAGTAAATCCTGCAAAACTCTTGCCAGCAGACAGCGACCCAGCAAAAGTAACTAAGGGCAAAGTGAATGGTTGCCATTGTTTAAAAGCTGCATTTCCATTAACACCAAGAATGATATTATCATGTTTAATAAGTAAAATGTCTTTTTATACATGGATGCTTAGAAATCAATTATCTCCACAATTTCTAGGCCCTGCTGGATTTTTTTAAAATTAAGTATTCATTATGTTTCATTGTCCATCTCAGCGTGATGATTGTACCACTATTTGTTTTTCTCCATAAATAATGCAAGTGTTTATGTGTTGGATCTTGTCACCATAGTTTTAATATTTGAACACTGACACTATTTAATTGTGGTTTATACATTTGTAACTTTTTTAGCAAAATTCGTGTAAAATTACAAATATCCACATTAGTTCAACACATCCCCTCTAATACTAACACTATTCATCAACATGTTCCTTATGAGCCATTGCAAATAATAGAGCTTGTTATATGTTCATCTGTATCAGTCAACAGAAAATATATTTTTCTTCTAAACTAGACAGATTCAACTGGATTAACAAAGACAGAAGAATATTTGCACACACGTTATTTCCTAATTTATATCCAGCCTTTTCCCCAACACCAAAGGTAATGAATACAACATTCCCTCTTCTAATTTTATTCCATAGTCATAACCTGTTAGGTAAGGTGGGCTGAAAGAGAGTGGCTGACCAAAGGTCAGCACATGAACTTCCAAAGATGAGTGTCTACTTGAATTTGGGTTTTCCCAATCTTAGTTTAATATCTTTAGAGGATTATCAGTTTTCCATCACTGGTGCATCTGAAATCGCCGCCTCGAGTTCCCCTGATTGGGAAAGAGAGGCGGGCTATAAATCTAATAAATAAATAATATAAATGGAAAGCAGAGTTAGATGTAAACCCTGCAATCAAAACTAGTCTTCCAAGTAGTGAAGTCCATGTAAACTTTTTTGTCAAACCCACGCTGACAAAAGACCAGCCTCCCTTAAGCAGTTTAGAAGAAAAGGAAACTTGACAAGTAACAGAGCTCCTTTTTTATTTATATATATAAAGGCAGCATCCGGCTGCAGTTGCACCAGGATAGCAGCAAATTGCAAAAACGAAACTGCCCTTATAAACCTGAAGATGTAGCAATGCCTTTGCGCCTAAGCCTGAATAAACTGCTGAAATAAATAAAATCTATAATCGTGTTCCTTTACCCACCGATATCCTGCAGAAATCTACAATTTGAGCTCCTGTTAATTGGCCAAGAAAACCCTCCTGCTGGTTAAGAAAGTAAAGAGATCCAGAATCCCAGATTTGGGGAAAGACTGTGAGTGTAGCCGCCCATCTGGACTCTGGGAGGCAAAATACCACCAGGCCTGCTTCGGATAACGCAGAACCCCGCCGGGGAAACCAAAGGCAGTCCAGCATTGAACATTAAGGTAACCCTTCCTCCCACTCCCTCCCCCAAATCCCGGTTCTGTCCGGCCATCGCTCCACGGCCAACGGTCCTCGGCTCGTCGCGGCGGATCTTCCCACATCTCCCTTTCTCGCGCCTCGCGTTC
>JANHGC010008832.1:53382-73377 GCA_027560395.1 Boaedon fuliginosus
GGGAATGGGGGGGGGGTCCGGCGGGGAACACCGTGATCTCCGAGCCTCGTGGTTTAGCCACCGTAACCAAAAGCTCTCGTGGCGATGCGAGTGTGCAGCTTTGGCGTCCGCGGCGGTGCTGTTGTCTTGCGCTCGGACCGGGCGAGTCTCGGTCCCAGGCGGAGGATCAAACGCTCCCCTGGCGATGCGAGCGCAGCTTTGGCTCGGTCCCTGGTGCACGGGCTCGCTTCCTAGAGAGTGGCGACACGCGGGGGGTGAGGGGGGGATCTACGGTAATCCTGAAGCTCCCGGATCTCTCCTGCCCTCTGGCTTTTCCGCAAAGGCACCTGCGGGAGTAGAAGGACCGCGAGATGGAGCGCGCTGAACGGGCTTCCCTTTTAGATGGAACGCTGTCCACAGCTGGAACTGCTGGCCCCGCAGCATTGCGCGGATGCGGATGGGCTGGTCCTCCCTAGCTATTTCGCCCAGCCGATCCTTGCTTTATCTCCCCAGTTTAAAGTGGGCAAAGGAACCCCCCCCCCTCCGCCGGGACGGAGTTGTGCTCTGAACGAACTGGGGCTTCTGACGATCTGGACCATCAGTGCGAAGGGATTGTCCACTTTTAGGAAAGGGGTCTTGGGGTGCCCGGGATTTTCAAGTCCGTAGACTTGGGACATGCATAGCATTATTTCAGGATGCCCTTGGCACTTTCGCACAGACGGGTGAAAGACGACGTGTCTGTCTATGCAAATGGTCTAAAGCAGAACAGAACTGGCTGGGGTGGGTGGGTTGAGAACAAGTTCCTAGGAAAAAGCGTCCTGGTTTTCGTTATCTACCGCGACAGGTGACGAACGACGGACGCCTCGGCTTGGTGCAATAGAAAATCAGGTTACTTTGTACGCCTGGCTTCGCAGGGGTCATCTCATCTGAGCGTAAAGTTTTGTATGGAGCAAAACGTGGTTGTCGTGGTTTAGTGTGGTGCAAAAGCCTAGGCATCGTGCCTTATGCCACAGACCAAGAAGGGGTAAAAATTGGCGGCTAACGCTAATCCGTGTGACCCCCCCCCCCCTCCTCCGTAAATCTGGCTCTGGGCTGGGAACCCAAGCAGCTCTGCAAAAAAAACCCAAAGCCTTGGGAAGAATCTGAGGCTGGATTTTCCTTTGGGAAGAAGGAGGGTGCTGTGAGTAGTTATCTGCTTCTTCTCCCGACCTGGCCGCAAGACAGTGTCAGTCACTCTCCAGGAAAGGGAGTTGCTCAATGGTCCGGACGGGCGGGATTTACATGACAACCCACTGCAGTGTTTTTCTTGGTGAGCTTCAAATACCTTGCAAGGGAGGGACTGTGCGTGGGTGCTCCGGAGGGAAAACGCTCAGCTCCCCAGTGCGCTGAACCGTGGAAGAAGAAGCGACCGGCGCTAGAAAGAGACCGGAGTTCACTGCCCATCTCCTGGCTAGGAGACCGGGAGGGAGGAGCCAGGCGATACCTGCTGGGACCACGCGCGGGGCGGGTGGAAGAGGAGAAAGACCATCGACCGTGACCTGCGGTTGGCTTGGCTGCGCCATATTTCTATTGGAGAAATATGTTCCCTGGAGAGCTTTCGGGGCGGGGGCCGTCATCAGTGGGGCTGGCTTAGAGCCCTGCAGGAGAAGAAGTATTTGTTTGAGAAGAAGTATTTATTTATTTTATTAATTTATTTTATTAGATTTATACCCCGCCTCATTTCCCCGGTCAGGGGAACTCGAGGCGGCTGGGGAAGTGAGCAATGTGGACGAAAGAGGCTCCCCACAGTGCCAAAATGAATACTGGGAGATTTCAGCGATGAGAGGGAGCACACCTTTATGCTGTGGTATTTAATCTGTAAAGGCCAGATGAAGAGATGCTTTGGAAAGGGGAGGAAGTGGCTAAGGACTAAAGCAGTACAGTACAGTAAAGCTTTCAGGCCTTAGGCAGCACACCCTAATCAATGGCTGCTGGGAAACAGAGAAAGGAGACCCTTGCAACTCTCCCCTCTGTTCTAAGGTGCTCCCTGAATGAGTTTGGTTAGCCATGGCTTGACACACACACTGCCCATCTGATGTGCCTTTGGCTTGACCCTGCAGGACCTCTTCAACATATCAGTACTTATGACCAGAGTAACTCCCCCACCCCCTCAATCTTCTGAGCCATTAAGCTGAAATTATTCTACTCCATAAAATACCTTCATTCCAAATATAACCTTGGCTGAAAAAAAATCCAGTAGTATTTGATGCACTAGTGCTCTTTGGGAACCACAGTAATTCATATCTCATATTAGACATGGTTTGCTTGATTATGCATTAATTAATTGAATAAGCCACAAGCAGATCATTTCACCTGATGCACTAAACCAAAAGCAAATTTTGCCTTAGTGAAATATGTCAACGGAACTATAAGGGTTTATTTCTGAAGAAATATTCCAGGATTGAGTTAAGTATAATTCACTTTTAAAGTCTGCCAACATTTCATAGTGTTTGTGCAGTAAAAGTAGTTTGATAATGAAACATTTTTTGACAGTGTTGTTTAAAGACATTGAAGTTATTTACCTAATGGATAACACCTATTTTGGGTCAGAATGGGTTCTGATTGTAAAAATGTTCATTTCCAGTTAGTACTTGCATATAAAACATGATATATCACTTCTCAGGGATAGGCAATCCTTTGAAAAGTGTTTTTGATGGTGACAAACAGGGTTGAAGAAGCTCTATGGTCAGCCTACTGTTTTATATTTTAAAACAAGACATTGGGAATGCTAGCAGCCCTTTAGGTTTCTCTTTAGAGAAACAACCAACTCTAATTTTGGTTATTCTTATACTTGGCGTTCTGCTAAGTGTTTTTCCCCCCCTAAAAGAAGCAGTTCATAGCAATTGACTGTATAGAGTACACCCAAAAAATTGTGTGTGAAAGTTCATAAAATCCATAGTAAAGTATAAACTGAAAACTCAGGTATTAAATATAGCTATTAGATGGGGAAATGACATCTCTAGGGTGGGGAAGGGATTGAGATAAGTAACATCTACGGCATCTACTGAAGGGGGCGACAGAGAATGAGGTGGGTGGATGGAGTCACTGAAGCAGTCGGTGCGAGCTTAAATGGACTCCGGGGGATGGTAGAGGATAGGAAGCCCTCCTGGAGGAACGTTGTCCATGGGGCTGCGATCGGTGGGACACAACTTTGCAACTAACAACAACAACAACAACATTTGGGGGTATGGCCTAGCCAAAGACTCATATTTCAGCATTGAATGAAATACTTAATTTAGGATTTATTTAATAGTAGAAGTTATAAAAGATTTCAGCATATTGGTTTATGTTAGAGCTATTATCCTGTTTTACTGATGAACTACATTCTGTGTTTTGTGGGTTGACTTCTAAGATATTCCCTGAATGCAACAAGTACGTTCAGTACATCCAAGCTTCCAGATCCGAAGCTTTGATGTACTGTAGCAAATGTGAGACAGGTTATGGTAGTTAAAGTCAAAGTATAATATTTTAGTATCTTAAATTTCAGGCAGGGGACCTGCTGCCCTTTAAAACATCTTTGTGCAAAATGGTTTTTTTTTTTTGCCACCTCTTCCCTTATTTTTATTTGCTAATTTTTTAAATTGAGCAAAAGTTAAGACTAGATGAGAAGTTTGGAATAGGTATGACTGCTTTTAATACATATATATCAAAGTAATATCAGAAAACCATTAATACAAAGAATCATTTATTTTACAAAATACAAGTAGTCTTCATTTACTGGTTGCAATTGGGAGCAGCAACTCCATTGCTAAGCAGCACAGTCATAAAGTGAAATATCACATGACTGTGATCGATTTACAACATCAGTTGGTTAGTTCCTGTTGTGGTCATTAGTGCAATGTCACATGACCACAATTTGCGAGTACTGCCAGCTTCCCCATTGACTTGTCAGAAGCCGGGTGTGAAGTTGCAAATGACCATCATGTAGTCACAGGAGGCTGCAACCATTGTAAAAACAGACCAGTTGCCAAGTGTCTGTAACATAATCATGTGATTGTGGGGACATTGTGATAGCTGCAACTTCAAGGACTGGTCTTAAGTGTTGTGACTTTCAATGGTCAGTGAACAAATGGTCAATAAGCAAAGAGTGAAGGTGTATTTTATTCAAATAGCGAGCAATAGTAAATATATGATGTACATATACAAAATTTCACCTTTTAGAGAACTGTATTTGGTAAGTAATCCATTAAATACTCTAACATGATGGAGACCAGAAGATGTTAGTGGTGCTGATAGTTTGCGTGTTGCATATTGTTTCTTTAATTGATGTACAACGCTTGTTTCAGAAGAAGTAAAATCTGACATACATGAGCGGATAGAGTTGGTGTTTGGAATGGAGAATTGATTTTTAAAATGCAATTTTCCTCCACCCACTGTCACCAATGATGCCTTTCTGTATTCAGACTGCATAGGGATGTTTGAGCAGACTCCAAAAGATTGCTTAACATTTGAGAACAATCAAAGGAATCAAATTATTATTGAGCATAGATATGTCTGAAACTGCATGTATTTTCCAGTGATACAGTCTATATCTGAAATCAATCCAGGTAGATAACTTGGACTGATATAGATCTAAATACATTTTAGATTTTATATTTTCTTTTTTGTCCATTAGAATATCACACAATATCACTGAATCCTTGCAGAAAAAGACTTATTTGAGGATCTGTATATGTTATATTTCCCCCCCACTGCAAGACTCAAAGGTCTGAGCATTTTTTAAGCAATGACCAAATCTTAGCTAGTGCATCACCGCCAACTGTGTGTTTCTGAAGAAAAAGAAACTGGCTAGAAATGAACAATAAGTATTTGCTTTATAACAGGTGGGAAAAATTGAATTGAATGAATCCCTCCACTGATACAAGAATGAACTGCTTGGGATCTCCTTGATGTATCTGAAATTATTTTTGTTTAGATATTTGATCTATGCTGATGGTATTTTAGAGAGGATCAACCAGAGAGATTCTGGTGGAATGTTAAAAAGAATGTCCTAATGATTGGAGCTATTTTACAGTTGAACCAATTACTAAGCTTCCCTTTGCTAGAAATTTCCCCACAGAAACTGGATTGACAGTTTTCAAGATTGTTTTAATCTGGATTCTTGTTCTTGCGGAGATTGGACTCAATGCTGTCAAGAGCTCCTGCCAACTCTCTGCTTCTAAAATAGTGCCTCAATCGCAGATACCTTCAGTTGAACACAGTGAAGATTAGGAAAATAAAGAGATGCAGGGAGAGGATAGTTTCAGTTACATTAGTTAGAAAGGATAGTTTCAGTTATATTATAGCACAATTCCATACTACACTCAAAGGTAATTCCCACTGAATACAGAAGCACTTGTTTCCATGTAAATTGGACCAACTGCATTCTTGAGCTTGGTTTTAACTCAATGCAAGGAATGTAGAGTTGTGCTAAAGGCAACACAGAACAGGAGAGCTGTATGGACAAGGGAGATGTTTATGTCATCTTCTATTCTGACAAAGAGTTCCAGACATAATGGACTTCAAGGAAGTCATTCAAGGCAAAAAGAAGTGCAGAAGTAGAGATGGAGAAATAAAGGTGATAGCCAAAGATATTTTCCAAAACAAGAGCAGCATCCTTTGGCAATGTTTGAAAATAAGCTATGTATACACATGGTGTAGCAACAACTGATAATTTACTGTACATGGTACAGTAATAATTTGAGACTTATTTATTTATTTAGAGACCGCCCATCTCACTTGGGGGAATCGGGCATTGTTTCTGCTTTTCTTGCCATATATCTTCAGGCACTGTGGATAATATCTGTTAAATGGGCATTGCGGTAATAATTTAAGAGGCTCAGGCTTCAGAACTTTTCTGGGGTTTCTTCAGGCTTGTTGTCTACCTTTCCTTCCACGTCCCAGAATGGGGTGGGGGAATGATTTTATGTCTGTATCATCATGGGATGGGGTGATTGCAAGTAACAAATATAAAGAAACTGGCAAATAAGCATCAAAAGTCCCCTGTAACCTCCTTAATTGCTTTCTGGACACAACAACAACAAAAAGGCAGAGCTGAAAAGCATATGTACAAAATATGTTAAAGCGGGAATAGGGCAAAAAACACCCCCAACTTGTTCCTAAATGGAATAGTAGAGCTCCTTCTCTTCTTTGCCTTGTTGGAAGTCTTGAGAGAAGCTGGAGTCAACACTTGGGAGGTTGGAAAGCTAATGGGTATGAAAATGAACTCAGAAAACATAGTGAGAGAAAAACGGTGTGTTGAAGGTTCCTGGAGACCACAAGGGAGGTACATTCCAATCATGATAAAACATCCAAAATACCTTTTAGGCACACTTCCCACTTATCAACTGACATCACATCTAAGGCAAAGCTTATACACACTGAGCCTATCCTATTTTTATTACCGTATTTAATAATAAAAATTAGTTGTACAGCTTTGAATTGTCCAAACTTGGAGATCTCCAACAAAATAATACGTCAGCCCAAAATCAAACAGTCAGTACTATGTCAATTTAAGGTTTTCTCCCTAAGGTGGGCTCAAATGGAAGAGATGATGGCAACTTTCTATAACCAAGGAGGAAATAGCTATTATCAGGACATGATTGTTCCATGATAGTATACAAGGGTGTAAAACGTGTGAACAGACCAAAGGAAATAAAAACCAATTCATACTTGGAAAAAAATGCTTTCCGTATATCTTCTGTATCAAATTTTCTTTATACTTTTATGGGCATTCCTTGAATTGATGAACATCTTTCCATAGAGACTGAGAGAGCAAAGGAAGCAAGTAAGACTGGAGCATTTGTCCCTGGGGTGTAGTGCATGGTTTGTTAGTCCTTAAAATAAAAAAAGGAAAGGAAATGGGAGTGATATAAGACAATGGATCTTTTGTCATTGTGGCTAAAATGCCTGGCAGAGAAGGTAGGGACCATGAGTGAGAAGATTTTTTTAGCCTCCTTTCCTTTGAAAAAATCATTATACAGTAGTTTGTTTCTAAAGCTTTATGGGACAAAGCTCACTGACTTGGAAATGCATTTATAGTAACTCTTGTTTGGCCCTCATACCTGTTGCAGTTCAAATGAAAGAAACTCTGCAGCTGAACAGGTATGAAGACAGGTTTGGAATTTTAGGTCATATCTTCACTTGCTCCTAACCATGAAAGACAACCGCAAGTTTCCTGTGTTGCATTGGTCTTGTGGATGAGCAAAACAGCATTTTTTGTTGAAGCAGTGGTTTTTCTCCCAAGGACAGTCCCACAACTATCACATCTATTAGGTTGGAAGGAAGTCAAATCACTAATTGGGTACTCAGGCCACTGAGGCAGGATAGGGGTGATGAATTTCATGCTGTTTTTGTGTTCTGCTACCAATGGGTGGATCACAACTTAAGGAAAGGCCTACATGGAAAAGTTACCATTAAGTAAGGCATGCTTGATTTTCTCTTGAGGAAGCAAAGCAAAATGAATTATAGTGGTACCGTATGAGTATGATAGAATTATAATCTTAATAGGTTTGGGAATGTTTCCCATTGATTTCATTGACTTAAACAGGATGTGGTTTTGTGTCCCTTTGTAATCTTCACACTCATCTCTCTCTATGCTAACATTCAGATTGCTCCCAGCCTCTCCTTTTCCAAAGAAAGGTTGGTTGAGCATCTGTTATGAAGGGAAGTCCATCACTTTCAATGGTTACAGCTTCTACTTTGAATTGTTCTTGTTATGAAGTGTTTTCTTTTTAACTTTTTCTACCTATATATATATAGCTTAAATTAAGTAGTTTGTGTTGGCACTCTGGAACAAGAAAGAAAAAGAACTATTTCAACATCTTTTTTCAACAAATAGTATCGCTAAGGAAGGTATCCTTCCTTCTATTCCTGATGTGCTTTTTTTCCCTGTCATGTTATGCCACTTGGTTTGGCAGCATGTGCAAACTGGGTAAGCATCCTTTCTCTCCATCAAAGTCATTAATAACAATTTGGGATGCTATAGTAGTGAAAGATCAAAAGCCCCATCAGTATTATCTTTATGTTTTCTTAACAAGCACAACTCACACCCCCTCATGGGGTGGTGAGTGGGAGTGGTAGTATGTTCATTATTATGGATAGCATGAGCAAATGATGTAATTATGTAATACGTTTGATCGATATTCAGTACAAAACACACTTGTGTGATGTAGTACAATCATGTAATTAATATGAAAGCATTTAAATTGGGCTAGAATAAAACTTAAGATATTCCATTTCTTTGAAGAACTCACATACTGTATGTGCTAATTCATTGGAATTATATTCATGGGGAAAAATAAAGCTTTATTTAAGTTTATGGACAGGAGTTATAAAAAGATGTGGATATTTATGACAATAATCTAATTGGATATTCATTATATGTCAAGGAAGCTGGAGAGCTAAAATTAATGGGAACTCATAGTGGTATCAGTAAACCATAATAATGATTGTTTGGTTTTATTTAGGATGATGGATGGTTTGCTCCACATATAGGGTCATAGTGCAAACATGACGACAGTCATTGTCATTGTGAAACTGGTTTATTTCTTGTCCTAGTTTAAGGGTATGCAAACCTCTTAGGCAAGTAGCTAAGAGGGCTGTGAAGATCTTCAAGGTGGAATTCTCTTTGATTCCCTCAAAAGTGATAATAAAATGATGCCTGTTTCGTGCTGACTGCCTTAATCTTTATGCATTAATTTACAACTAGATATACAATATCTTGCCTGCAAAAATCCAGACAACCGCTAGATGTAAGGATAGATCCTTGTGGCTGGCTGCCATCTAGTAATTGTCTAGATTTTTGCAGTCCAGATATGTATAATATGCCTAATTACAACAGTAGTTCTTCTTTAGTTTGTAGTTCCCTGGAAGTAGCTTTCTTGCATAGAACCTGTCAAGATAAATACCACCTGCCTGCACTAGTTTACTTGGACACATTTGAAAGTTTAAGAATATGCTACAGGTTAGAAAGAGATTCAGATTGACACCACCCTGATTTCGTGGGATGTTAAAGCAAGGGGAGGTTAGGCTTGCAAGATTGCCTTACAATAGTCTACTCAATAAGATTTGGTTCTAGCCATTTGTAGAGTCCAGTGATGGTGAACCTTTTTGGAACCGAGTGTCAAAACCGAGAGCAAGTGAGCCTGCGTGCGCACTCGCGAGCTGGAAACTGAAAGAACATGTGATTTTTGGTGTACGCATGCGCGCAGCTTCAGGTTTCTTATGTGCATAAGACCAGCTGTCCTGTGTGCATGTGCCGGTTCCGCTTGGCCTTTTGGCTCCCCCTGGATAAAGGGCCCCTCCCCAGCTCACCTGGGGCAAGGGGGGGGGCGGCGGTGGCCACTCCACCACCCATCCCAAAAGAGGGGAAAACACCCCTCTTCAGCTGGAGCCTTTCCTGGCTGCACGGACTTCTCTCCTGCCGCTTGCCTGGTGGCAGGGAGGGAAGGTCAGACCACGTGTTCTTGCCGCCAGCTCTGCAAGGAAACTGAAAGTACAGGTGGCCCGTGTGCATGCGCGTTCCGGAACCTGGAAGAGAAACAGGTGATGGCTCTGCGTGCCCAGAGAGATGGCGCTGCGTGCCACTTCTGGCATGCGTGCCATAGGTTCGCCATCACGGGTATAGTCTGTTTCCTAATCTGATCATCTTCAAAGGTCTGATATCAGTCTTGTTAGTCTGACTTTGTATTCTCCTCCCTCCTACTAATACTCTAGGGAGAGTCCAGGCTTCCTAATATTTTCCCTGTTTCTCAGGCTCAACACATGTTTTTGCACATGTTGCTGTAATCATCTCTGAATGCTCACTTTAAAGTCATCTCTGTAGCTTCCTGTAGTATCTCACTTTTCATTTAGGAGCTCAAGGTGGCATATACAGGGCTTGTTTAATATAAGACTGCAGAAACTCAGAAGAAAATTGGTTTAAAATATGTCTATTTTTGAGACCTTATTTTGTTTATGCAAAGACTAAGCATTTAGTAAAATGTTGTACGTGGTGCCACGTTATGGAGCATTTTCTGGGCTGCTTAATAAAGTCTATTGCAAGGCATCAGAAATGGTCACATTAAAATTAACATCCTATCCATTAAAGGGCAGCTGGAGGTACTTACAGCCTTTTTTCTTGGAAATCAGGTTGGTTTTTCTAGGAGGGATAATCTTGACAACTTGAAAATAACATAAACGTATATAAAAGTGAATTTTCCATCCACGTAGAGACTTCCATTACATTACAGACAACCAGGATGTCAGAAAGTAGTCATAATGTCCCTCACTACAAAAGTTTCCATTGCTTGGAAAATGTCTTATTCATTTGTTCATTTATTTATTAAATGTATATGCTGCCCGTCTCTTTAAAGGTGACTTTATGTGAATTACAGTCAATCAATACAAATCCCAATATAAAACATTAAAAGAATAAATAGTAACATTACATTAAAATTGACAGAGTTGGGGAGGAAGGGAGCAAGATGCACCCTGGGAGAAGGTGGGGTCTTATCTTAATCCATTAATCACTTTCAAAATGACTTATTCTTATGGGGCATCCAGGCTTATTACAAGAAAAGAGCTTTCTTGTGGAAATATTGCTTCTGACGCAGGGAAATGTGAATGCAAATGACTTTATTTCTCAACTACTCTACTCATCTACTCAGATGAGTTGATGTCAACTTCCAGAATTCCCCAGCTAGCATAGTTTGAGGTAAAAAAAAGAATCAACATTTATTATACCATGATGTTATTTTTACACTGATATTGCATTCAATTTTGAATATTAAATTATAGTTTAATTATGCTCTAAGTGAAGAATTACTTTATTTCGTTCTGATTTCTTTTCTAATTAACGTGGTAGGAGAAAGAGGAAAAAATTATCTGTTTCCCCCATGCTTGACCATAAGGTCCTCTGTGCAATGAGTGGACCAGAAATATTTCAGAATTAATGGTAATGATTGCAAGCAAAATCATGACTGAGCTTCCAGAATTAATCATTGGAAACTTTGCTAAGGATTTGGATGTGGATATAGTAAAAACTACTGGGACCATAAAGTTGAGAAGGTTTTGGAAAATTAGCGGCTTAAGGTCTCCTGGAACTTTAAGATGCAAACAGATAGACATCATGCTCATGTTATGGATGATATAACATTTATTAAAAAGAAGAATATCTGTTCCATTGATGTTGCTATTCTAGGTGATGCTAGGACTGAGGAAAAACAATTGGAAAAAGTTACAAAATATTGTGACTCGGAGATTGAAGTTGTACACTTATGGAAAAAGAAATCCGTTGTTGTATCAATTGTGATTAGAACCTTTGTTCTGCGCTGTGGTGGTGCAGTGGTTAGAATGAAGTATTGCAGGCTACTTCTGATGCCTGCTGGTTGCCAAGAATTGGGCAGTTCAAATCTCACCAGGCTTAAGATTGATCCATCCTTCTATCCTTCCAAGGTTGGTAAAATGAGGACCCAGATTTTTCTGGGGCAATACATTGACTCTGTAAACTACTTAGAGACTGCTGTAAAACACTTATGAAGTGGTATATAAGTCTAGGTACTATTGCTATTGTCGCAATACCTAAAGAACTTCCTTGATAGTTGGAAATATTGAATTTATCAGCCCTGAACCTCCCAATTTTTTAAAAAAATCACCCTCCACTCTGCTTGGAAGTGCCCATATTCTTAGATGCTACCTTAATAATTCTTAGGTGCTTGGTAAGGACTTGAATTATTAAGTTTCCACCAGTCTTAGACTGTGAATTAAACGGTAGATTACCCACACATAATAATAAATTTATGTGGAATAGCTTATATATCCTACAATGATACCTTGACTTAACACCATCAACGGACAATATCTGTGTATTCCAGGCCTTTGGGAAGGGCTCAATAAGTGGATAAAAATGCTAAACCCTGTCTAAACATCTGGCTGACTTTGGCCAACCAAAATAATAATTGCTGCTATGTGGAAAACTAGTATCTTTTTTTATAGTCTGCATCACCGGAAACAAAACTAATTATGGTTTTATATTAGATGTTGGCAATGTTTCATTGATAAATAATGACTGAATTCACAAATCAGATTAATGACATAGTTTGGTGTGAGATTATTGTCATGTATGAACTCATTCACTGAGAATTCAGAACACAGTTGATAGTCTAACAAGATATGTGAACCTTTATAGTATTGAATTTGCTTCAGTAAAACATATTTAAAGAAGCCAATATGTGCAAACCTACCCTAAAGCCAATCTTGGTTATAATTTACAATAGCTACCACTCGCTCATTTCTATGATGATTTTATAATTTCTATTTTTCTCTTACATTTTAAAGAAAGTATCATCAAGTATAGTTAACAAAACTTTCCTCATCCAGTGGATAGTTCTAATCCCTTGAAGTTTTTGACTTGGAAAATCTAATCCTTTTTAGATAAAGGCATGCATTTGTGAAACAGTATAAAGATATTAGATTTTAATAATATGTTTGTTTTGTTCCAGGATCTAGTTCAGGATTCAAATGGAAAGGTCCCAAATTAAACATAACAGGAGCCCATCAAGTCATACAAGAAGGGGATACTTTAAACATCTTGTGCAGGTAATTAGCTTGGCTGAACTGACCTTTGCATTTGTCCCTTGGCTGCTATAATCTTAAATCTGGATGCAGGGTAACTTTAGACTAAGCCTAAGTAGACATTGGTTGAGGCACCAAAGTTTAAGGAGTGCTGACACTGTTCCTGCTTCCAAATCATTCCAAAAATGCAAACCTTGGTACCAGTGGGAAGTGATGTCCTCACTCAGTGTGGCATACAGGTGTAATATACCCATGAGCTGCCACACCTTGAGTGGAAGGGCTCTTTGCTTTTGTGTTATTTTTGCTTTTGCAGAATGTAGCGGGGAAGACCCCAAATAGCTAATTGTAATAACAAATAAAAGTTACAAAGTTAATTCTAATTTCACCTTTTTCTTAATCTGGATTTGCAGTGGAGGTGCGCCCCATTCTTGGTTTCTGCCTGAATCTCTAAGTAGGAATGACAACCGGTTGAATATAATGACTTATGCTTGTGGAAGGCACGACAGGCAGTTCTGCAGCAGCCTGACTTTGAACAGAGCTCAAGCAACTGACACCGGATATTACAGCTGCAAATATCCATCCTCAAGTGAAGTAAAAAAGAAGACCATATCTAAAATATATGTATTTATTAATGGTAAGGTCTTATTTTTTTTTTTAATAATGAATTTTACAGATCGCTGCATTTCCACAATAGCTAAGGGGAAAAGACATACGGTGATACCTCAGTACTTGAGTGCTTCAAAACTCATCAGATTTAGTATTCAATCCATTGATGCAAAAATGTTGTCCCGGTACTCGTTGTTTCTTTGGTACTCTTTGCACTTGCGATAGGAAAATGTGGGTGGCTGCAGACAGGAAGTCGGCCATGCCAGAAAGGTCACTGCAAAAGGTTTGTCAAAGTAAGGGATAGCCACAGAGGGCAGACAGGAAGTCGGTCACGCTGGGAAGGTCACTGACATAGGAAAGGAACAGACAGGAAGTCTTTCTCGGTGAAAAAAAAAGGGTCATGTGGTAAGTCACATGGCTTGTTTGACACTTTAAGTACTTGTTGAATTTCTTGGAACCAATTAACAACGAATTCTGAGGTACCACTGTATTTTTATATGAATTGCAACCCATTTGCTATAACATCAGAGAAACTAGATGAAGATGTTGTTGACCCACTCTGTGCTTGGACACTTAGGGCCAAAACTGATGTAGTGTAGAAGACCTTCAACTGGATTTCCTAACCACTTTTGTTTCCATGATTCCAAAGTAACTTGTGAATGTGTGATTACACTTGACAGCTAAATAGACTTTGCAAGGGAAAGATACAATCAAATACCCCACACTTCCAAACTGAACTTGGACAATGATATCAAAACAATTCCCCATTCTTAGTTTTAAAACAAAATCCTCTCCATACAGCCACAAATTCTAAATGGCCAGTGCAATAAATGCACTTGATGTCTGTTATTTAGCTACAGTAGGTAATTATGTGGGTGTGAGGCTTTGTTTGCACTAAAACTGTCTGAGAATAAGAATTAGACAAGGTGAGCCACCCGTACAGCAGTGACAAAATTAGTGATTATTGAGGGGGAGGGACCTCTTTGAATTCTGCAGGCAGTTTAATAGGCTTTTGAAAAAGAAGTTAGTTAATCCTATTGGAAATTTTGTTTTGAAGAAGAAGAATAAAAATATTCTGCTGAAACCTGATAATGTACTACTTGTTTCAGGAACATATTCTTGTGTATATAGATGTGGCAAACATTAGGTGAGGACAGTTGTGTTAAACCTGCAGACATTCTGTCCCTTGGTTAAGTCTTTTGTCTCATAGTTTAACTTACCAATCCAATTTGGCTCTCTTTAGAATTTTTAATGAAGTTTGGGAGGTGGTCACATACCTCTTGCAGCAGGCATACTATTTTGTTGGATCAAAATGCAATATTAAAATTATTCCTTAGCCTTATCTGAAAGGAAGCAGGCCAGAAGTGTTTTAGGGTGTTTTAAGTATTATTTAAGCCATGTCCACAGTATGAAATACACAGCTGGTAAAGTCCTTACTAGGATAATGCTGTACATGTATCTCAACCAAAAGGTGTGAAATACCAAATCATTGCCAACAGAAAAAACACCGGAATGCCATGAAGCAATATTACGGATGTTTAGGAAATTAATGTTTTATTATTTAGTTTGTTGATATTTGACTCACATCCATTAATCAACTCTACTCTAAAGGCAATCTTGATAATCTTGACCATGTGACTTTTCCATTGTCATCAAAGCAAAGTAAAAGATACAGTCTTTACAAGATGCACACAATTGTTGCAAATACTTTTCTTCCATTGGTCTTAAAGAATTCCCATTGAATATATATATATACTCAGTGTGTGTGTGTATGTGTATGTATAAAATAAGCTTTTCTGAATGCCCATGCTAGTTGTACATTATACAGTGATTACCAAATATTATTTACCATATTATATGGATATTATTAATGAATTTGTATTCCAAAAAAAGTATAAAACTTTGCATCATTTATATTTGTAACATCTCCTGGTATAAAGTCCCCTTGTGTGCAATACATATTTTGCTAATTTGAATAATTCTTAACATTAAATTCTTCTAGATTTATTTTATAATTCATCTGAACCTGTTTTATTCTTTTGATGCATAAATGTCCCAAATACAGATTTTTTTAAAATGTAATTTTCTTCAACCTATGCTCATTAGTAAATTTAATTGCTCTGTTTATACATGGACAGTTGTACCTTTTATAAGATATAGAAGGTCTATTTGTTTTTTGAGAAATTGGACTGAAAAAAGAGAAATGGCAGCCCTACATCTGATACAGAGAGTTTGGTTGGAATGCTGACAATAAATATTTGATACTAACATTCACACACTGTCCCTAATCTGATGGGGGGTGGAATGTGCCTTAACCACTATACCACCTGTCCCTCCTTGCATTGCTTATAAAGTGCTCCAAAGGAACATTTTACTCTGTTGCAATGAAACAGCCTTTAAAGTTCTGTGCACCTCTCGTTTTCAACTCTATGATTCATCAATGCTATTTTGCAACTTCTAAAAATGTCAAGTTTGTACCTTATCATGAGGGTGTTGAGCATTTGTTTAAATTTTCTCTTGATCACATTTTGCAATTTCATAGTGGAGATGAGGGTGTTTTTCTCTTACACCTCTTTCTGTCACTCTAAAGCCCTCCTGCTCATTCCACTGGCTAATTGAAAAAAAGTCAGTTCCCTCATGATAGCTTCCACTGCGATTTAATTAAAGTGTGGGAAGGCTGAAGGCTTCCGGAGAAATGACTGTACAGTGAAAACAGGACATTCACAGACATGTCTTGATTACCTCATAATTGTTGGAAAATTATTGTAATTTCCAGTTTAGTTTGTGTCTAGTTCACTCCAAGACAATCTCTACCTCTAGATCAGTATAAGTGTATAAGTGTATCAGTATAAGTATAATATTTAAACATGTAAACAAGGTAAAAATGATCCTAAGAACAATAGGATAAGAAAACAAATCATTTGACCAGGAAATATTAGTTAGAGCAATGTGGCCTTGCAACATCTATCAGTATAGAAGCAGCAATTGCATCTGAAAACTGAAATTCTTCACGAATGGTCAGTGATAGTTACAGTAAGTCCAGTTTTGAGATCATTTCGGCCCTAAGTAACTTACCGTATGTTTATGTAACATGGACTTGATGCAGAAAGAGTCCCAGCAAAGTTTGTGGGTTTATTTTAGAAAGAATTGCTCAAAATACTCTGAAATGGAATGTATACCAAATGATGCTTTTTGCCTTGGCAGAAAGTTTGCTTCAGATGGAAATGAGATGGGAGAAAGTTCTCAAGTCCTGGGATTTATTTTCTTACACTTGAGCTTGTAACATGAACATTTTTATATGGTCACATTTCTGAAAACACAGTTTTGATTAAGAGGTTTTCTATGCCAAATATTCATTTGCTTGATATTGATTGTAGCATAAATAGGAATACACACACACACACACCTTTTAATGGTAGAAAAAGTTTAAATGCCACTATAGAAAGTTCATTTTTCTATCTATGTGATAGCGAAAAGGATACCATTTTTCCCAAACGACCAACTTCATATTTTATTATCATTTTCAGTATATTACCGAATAAACTAAATCATGCCAGGCTTTGTTCACAATATCAGCTGTCATATAACTAGATCAGCCCATAGTAAGTGTAAAAAAATGATAGGAATAGACAAAAAGAGCCATCAAGATTACTGGAATTATTATTTCCTGGAAGAATAGCTATTTAAAATTAAGATTGCAACTAAGCTTGGATTGTTTCCTATAGTGGCGATTTGTGTAGCCTTTCCAGCATTTTGGCATGTTGCAGTATTTAGAAATGCAGAACAAATGTTTAGAAATGCAGAAACAGGATCTGGCAGGATAAGAAGAACGTTTCCCTTGACTTAAACACTTAACACTTCCTGTAGATTGATCAATAGAGACAATGAACCAAATAAAAACAGGGAAGATTTATAAAAAAAATTCAGCCTACTAGGAAGGACAATCTACTTCAAAAGAGTTACTAGTGAATAAATGTACTCCTGAATGTTTTGAACTTATAACTGTAGCCAAATTTACACATCATGGCAAGCTGGAATGTGGTTTTTGGCTCAACATGTTTTTGTGAAGTGAGCCATTGCAATTTGTAAATTATAGTTAATGATTTAGTATTGTGTCCAGACCAATTACCAGCTCTGAAGCCTCCTGAACTACCTCTAGTTGCATCACCAGATTTCAGCAGAGAAGTTGCCAAATATAGATGGGAAATATACAGTAACTTTAATGAAAGTCCTGAAATTGGTTTAACATTTTTTTAGAGAAAAATAAAAACAAGAATGAAAAGAATATTAGACAAAACCTTTGGCCACTGATAGGTTTCCACCTCCCAAAAGTTTTTTTTTAAAACCTCCTGAGGAAATCTCGAGTAAATTGTATCCCTCAAGATCCCTGAAGATTTGTCCTTATCTTATGTTTGATAGATTATTTGGATAACACTGAGACATTCACATAAAATATCTGAAAAGTAGATCTATGTGTTTAAAAACATATTTTTGATTTCTAAAGAGAGGAAAATCATACTGTGGAAGGTATACATTTGTTAGTATTTTTCTCAAAAAAGGCAATGCTGTTTTATAATCTATGGCTGTCACCTTTGGTTGCGACCATGGACATAATTCTTAGAATGAAAATGTTTTTTTGGTATCCTGGATCTCTTTCCTGTCATTTCTTCAGAAGATGACAGTGACCCCCACTAGGACACTACAGGCAGCAACAACTGGTGACATAAAGTCTAGAGACTTGAGGCAGCTCTTCCTTGTACTTAAAATGGCCTGCAGGTTATACATACAGGAAACTGCTTTGCAACATTTGCTGTTTTTGGAAAATAGCTTTTAATTTCGTGACAAGGATGAATGAGCCTTAAGGGAGTAGTAATAAGCAACATTTCACTGGAGGTACAACATCTTGGTTGACCCGTTTTTATAACTAACTCCTGCAGAACAAAGCAGAATAGAAGGTTTTTTTAAAAAAAAATGTCTGCCTTTTCCTTGGATGATATTAAAAAAGGAAACATTAGGTTGTTTTGATACTTAGGGTCCCCCCCTTTTCTGTCCTCATCTTAACCAGCATGCAATGTTTTTCAATTCAAATGTATTTTTGAAACACTATATTTGACTTGCTTGAAGTCTTTCACAGTTTTTTGATAAATATATTCAAGATGAATACATCAATAAACTAGGAAAGGGTTTGCATTCCTAATAAAAACCTTTCTCCATTACTCTTGGTGACTAGAGTATCCTGAGATGCAACCTACTAGAGTAGGTGCATCTCAGCATGCAACTGAGATAAATCACTCTACGGCAGGGCCGTCAAACTCCTGGCTCACGGGCTGGATGCGTCACGCGCTGGCTACGCCCATGCCCGGTTTAGCAAAGGGGGGGAAAGTCCCAATACATCACGTGACTCTGCCGTGACGCCATGAATTTGACTCCCCTGCTATATGGCATAATTAAGTAAGGAATGTAATTCATCAGGTAATGGTTTTTGTTGGCATTTTCTTTATGTCATTTATTGTGATTTTCTTCTCTTATTGCAGACACACAAAACCCATTTATCAAGCTACATACAAATATACCAGAAATGATACGTACAATTGATGGAGAGGAGCTGATCATCCCCTGCAGAGTTACAGCACCTGATATCCATGTTAAATTAAGAATGGTAGACTTTTTCTATTGCTTGCTATGTGCATTGCTCATTATTTATTTAATTAAAATGGTTTGATTCAGCTCAATGTAATTAATACATCAACCTTTGTTGGATGTGTTAGTATTCAGTTTAGTCATTGGCATGTTTCAGCTTATGTTGCTCAGAGTGGATGGGAAATTTTCTAAAAGGCACTATGACAGCATTATGATGATAAAAAAAATCATCTGTACTAATTATTTATTTATTGCTATAGAGAGGAAGTAACAGAACTATGGAACACTTGCTCAGTCTATATAGCAGTCTCTGTAGACTATTGCTGGTTTCATGAAGGACATAATAGCATTATTTTATTTATTTATTTGATTTATATCCTGCCTCTCTTCACCCAATTGGGGAACTTGAGGCGGCAACTGTGTCACAAATTCTGGTCCTCTTGGGTGTGTGTACATTGTCAGTTGGCATGTAGAAAAGGGATGGGTCTTACATAATACGGTCATTTGGTTTGCATAACTGAAACACACACAAAACCCTGTGTGTTAACTAGTTTGGGTAAAAATCATGTGTTTTTTCATTATATTTTATATTTCTCCCTGATTGCCATTGGAGTGCCTTTAATCTCACCATATGTGTTGTCTTGCATGACATCTGGTGAAAAACTGCATTGCTGAATGTTCATTGATTTGCTACAGGGACCTTGAGGTCTCTGGGATGCCAACAAAGTGGACTCAGAGACTGGATGCAGCCTGGACAGTCTCCGTTCAATTTCTAAGCCATGGTTTATGTTGAGATAAAAACCTGAAATTTTCTAGCTTATTTGCAAGTCCCAGAGACATAAAATGATCCTTAATGGGTCCACATTTCCAACATAAGTTTGGTAACCTTATTCATTCTGCATATTTTTTCCAGAATCATATACCAATGGTACATCATTTTAGAACATTTCTCTTTGAAACTGTAACATAGGGTAAATTTCACTTTTTTCCAACCACATGTTTTCCGACTATTATATTCCAACAATATGTTATAATTGAAGTTCTTATATTTATTAATTTATTTTATGTTTTAATTTATTACATTTTTATGCCGCCCAACTCCCGAAGGACTCTGGGCGGTTTACAACATAGGTAGCAATAGCACTCAGATGTTATATACTGCTTATCAGAGCTTTACAACACTCCCCAAGCAGTTAC
>JANHGC010008832.1:81835-92228 GCA_027560395.1 Boaedon fuliginosus
AGGCTGAATGGTTGGCCCCCACACATTTTCACCTCACCAAATCTGGCCCTCCTTGCAAAAAGTTTGGACACCCCTGTCTTAGGATATTATTTTTCAGTTTCAAATTATTGCCAGTAAAATTATTAGCTTTGTAGATTTAAGATAGTATTAAAATAGAATTTTTCTGGGTTATATGTTCAAATGTTCTTATATTCTCTAGAAATTTTAAGTTTGGAATTAATAAAGTTTGGAATTTAATAAAGATCTAAAACAGGAGGAATTCCACACACTCCAGGAGACTTGTGGTTGTAGTGAACTCCTGTCACTTTTCTGTATCCATGTATTCCCTAATAATATTTAATAAAAGGAATGTCCGATATATCATTTCATGAACACTTCGAACACTTCACATTTCTTTTAACAGTTAATATTTGAGTAGGAATGAAATGACTATGAAGATCATTAGCAGCTACACATTCTTTATATAATATGTAATTCAACCCACATGGATTTGGAATAAATCCACTAAATTGACCATTAATTAGCTTTTTAAACATTTAAGTCTTGTAATATAATTTGTTCCAGCAACCCTAAATGTCTCACATCTGAGTTATACACCAGACCTGAGTCTGGTCCTCAGAAGGCTTTGATATGGGTCCCCTAGACATTATTCAAAGCCTGTCATTAAAGGTTATCATTTTTCATGGATGTAAGTGGGAAATTAGTAAAGACACAATTGAAGAGTAATCATATTAACCAAATTAATATAATTTAAATAATATCAACTTCAGTTTTTATACCTGCTGTTTCTATTTCCTCATAGTGGCTCTAACTATGATGTGTGCCTCTAGCATGCTACTAAAATAATAAGTGTGGTTCTTGATCCATAAAAATGTGCTCTGCTGGCTTACTATGAAATGTTTATATATTATATATAAGTAACATATGTAGTAACGTCATAAGCAATTGTGGATTTGATTGTTTTTTCACAGGTTGAAAGATGGGTTACCTGCAGCTGAAATGTGTGCCAGATATAAAATTAAAGGTTTCTCGCTCATTATAAAACATGTAGCTGAAGAAGATGCAGGAAACTACACTATAATGTTGAGCACCCGGCAGTGGAACCTACAAAAAAATTTAACAATAACACTCAGAATAAATGGTGAGTCCACATTACTATCAGTGACAGTAAGTTGCAATCCTGTAGACACATATTTGAAAATTACATTATCTTGAATTCTGACTAAACATAAATATTCTAAAAAAAAAGTTTCCGTTATCAGAGATCACATTGTTATGCTAAAATCACTCTGACAAAGGTATTGGTGTCTTTAAAAAAAAAGGCATTTCCATGCTTAACTTTTGTGTCACTAGCTGATTAGCTTATGTCCTATGCATCCATGCAAATGAGTTGTTTGAACCAGGCAGCTCTGCCTGTAGCCAGTGCCCTCTTTTCGTCTTCCCTCTTCACCTCATTTCATTGGCGTCTTACAAAAAGAAGGGGTGGGGGAAATAAAATAGTCGCTGTCAGATAAGGAGTGTAATTTTTTGTCTCCTGGAGAAAGATAGGGCAGAAGGAGCCCACCACTTGGATTCTGGAGAGAAGGAGGAAATTCTAGAGGAAGTAGTTAAGACAGGTTGGAAGTCCCTACAACTATAGCTCCAGAACAAGCATTGCAAAACTGCTGTTGCAGGATTTCTGAAGCAGAGAACAACCTGATTCTGATTTTCCAAGACCGTTGGAAGCTGCATTGTAGGGACACCGATAGGCAGCAATGATGTCAACACACACACTGTATGTGGAAGAAGCCAAAATCTTAGTTTTTCTTTTGAAATAGTAATTCTTTCCATTTTATTTTAGAGTAAGATTTTAGTTTAACTCCTCTTTTTGTTTGTTAACAGTGAAACCTCAGATTTATGAAAAAGTGCCATCAATTCCTGGTCCTACTCTCTATCAACTAGGAACTAAGCAGATTTTAACATGTATTGTTTATGGTATTCCTCAACCTGTGATAAAATGGACCTGGCAACCATGTCAGCAGAACCATTCCAGAATAAGGTAGATCATTTTTGAACCTCGCTCCCAATCCCTTCTATGTTTTCATTAAAAGTCTTCTCCATGAAATTTGCAACTCAACTTAAAGTATTTATGACGTCTTGATATTAAAAAATGATTTAAATTAATTATGTTGGTATCATGAGCCATAGAGGAGATGGTAGGATGACTTGATGATGCAAAAGCTGGTTTTATTGTGGAGTTCTTGGTGCCCTCTGAGCCTAGATGTTTACTTGCTGATGTTTCGTTACCCATTAGGTAACTTCATCAACGTCACTTGTTTTGTACCTCAGGCAGGTTATCTAAAGACATTGTTGGGATGAAAAGAAATTAAACAAGCTTGTTTTTTTCCCTTAAAATGGTAGCATGTTTATACAATGCTTATAAATGTGTTGTTTAATGATCAGTTTGAATATCTTGCTGTAAATATATGTCAGACTGATGGATCTGTAATCTGAAAAACTTTTGAAGGTCATCACTATCTGAAGTTCAGTATGCAAGCTTTAGTTCCTTTTCTTTTGGATAGCATATATTCAAGTACTATACAATCACAGGGGCCTCTTAACGCATGGGCCTGCTGGGCACTTGCCCTGGGGCCCCACGAGCATAGGGGCCCCACGTTTGCCCAGGGGGCCATAATGCTGTTAAGAGGGCCCTGCACGATCACTCAAGATGCCATCATTAATTTTTCCTCTAATTCTTGCCTATTGGTGGGGATTAAGTACAGGATAGGGGAACTCGCTGTAATTTCTTTCACCTTTTGACAAATGGAGTTATGATGAAGAGAGGACAAGAATGTTTAGGATCTATGAGTCTTGGCAGAGTTAAATTCCCAGAAGATGTTAGGATAATTTAAATCCTCAGTTGCATGCTTTTTCAAAAGTTTGGTCTATCCATCATTCTTTCTGTTATCTACCTACCTATTTTTTTTCTTTGATTTGTTACTCACAAATAAATTATAGCCTTTAAGTGTTATGGACCAGCCGTGAGTATCATTGTGAATCATCAGACCATTCTCCCTTAAGTACACTATTGATTGGCAGTTAAAAGCCATGTTCCTAACCGTACTTAAAGATTGAACCCAGGATCTGTTCATGAAAAGAGTGTGCTCACAGAGCTGTGGTTATTCTCGTTTTCCTTTCTACTGATATGATTAGAAGAAAAAGAATTAGCTTGAAAATTTACCACAAACATTCACTTACCCACTATGATTAAAACATACCACTGTATTTCCTACTAAGAGAAGTATGGGGCCATTAATTTCTATAAACAAAAGAAATAAAAAAGGAAGGGCCATTCGAGAGATGGAAGTAATAAGATCCAAGGAAATGGACCAGATTTCAACACAAAACATTAATGAAGGAGAATTGAGCAATGACAGACATATGGGTGGAAACATGTGGTTGCATTGTGGAAGTGAAGAAAGTTGGTTATGCAAGAGATTGAAAAAAGTCCAACCCAACTAATCCTTTGAAATTTGGTCTACAGTTGAAGAGTTCATAAAGACTGTGTGCAGTTTCTGACAAAATAAGATCTCTATATTCAAACACTCATACTCTTCTGAGAGGGATAAGACATCCCTCGAGTTCCCCCGAAAGGGGTGAAGAGAGGCGGGATACAAATCTAATAAATAATAATCCTTTGACTGGGTTTTATTTTAAAGTAGTTCAACAAACAATGCTTTAAATGGTTTCATTCAATACATGCATTCACAGACACTCTTTTAATATATGGACTCACGTATTCCTTTCATTTGTGAATGACAACTCAAAAATCTCTTTCTTCCAGCTGACTAGAAGTGCTAGTAAATATATTGATATAAACCTTGTCGTCCTCTGTTCATCCTGCATAGGTACCAGGGTGGTACATGCTGCTGTCTTTAGGCCTACCATATATAAGGCATTAAGAACAGGGATTGGCAGAATCCCCTGATTTTGTTTCTCTGCCTTCTCATCAAACATTACTAATCAGAGGATAAACACGCCCTGAACATATACCGTATTCATGAATGTAGCTAGGATATACAGTAAATTGCTTTGAGTGCAATTATCTGACACTACTAACTTCAAAAGAAGGAGATTGAAGAGCAGCATATATCAGCTGTTTATTTATTTAACATTTTTCTATGCTGCTGTAATCCAGCTGACATTCAGCAGTTTACACCAAAAGAATGCTATTCCAAAAGAACATTAAAGTTGTCTTCAAAATCAGACTAAATAGTAGCTGACTGAAGTAGGGAAAATTCTTTCATAGTATCAGTAGCAGAGAAAGAAATAACTCACTTTCCCACTTCTTCACCATGTAAGCTTTCTCCTCACTTCTGCCACCCCTGGACAGCTGCTATTGAGGCTTATCCAGGTAAAGATGAGAGCTTGGTTTGAAAGATACTGTCCTCTTTGTCCAAAGTAAAATATGTTGGCCAGAGACTGAAGAGAAGAGACAAGCCTATACCAGCTCAAGTGAGCAATTGATGTTAAGCTGGCTGTACTGCTAACAGAATGGTCAGAAAAATGCCTTAGATAATATCTACAGCAAAACTGTGTTGCATTAAGGTGAAACATGACTTTAACTGTGGCATAGATAAGGATGACTTCATGCTGACTTATGGGCTTGAGATCAGACAAAGACATTGTTCTGAAAGATTGCTGTGATATGCTTATGCTGTAGATAGATGCCGATGAACAAAACCTGAAAGACAAAACTACTACGATAGTTTCAAGTCAAAGAGAAGAGAGTTTTTTGTCCCAAATAACTTTTTTTTTGCCCAACAAAATTATTATGGAGTTAGGAACAGTTATTTCTTTAAAGCGCTGTTTCAGAACCAGATGTCTTCTACGTGTGTTGCCTCTTGACTCTCTGAATGCCACAGTCACCATGTGTCTGTATTGATCAGAACAGTTGTAATCCCATTGCAGAGAAGACTGTACAAATTGGCCACTTCAGCTGTCCAAGAGTGTGGTTAGGTGGGAGTCGGACTATCCTTAGACCGGATTCCCTTAAGCTGGGAAAGATTGACTGTCCCTTCATGTCATTTTTTTACATGACCTGTCTTAGTCAGCAAGTCTACTCTTACTCTTCCTGTGTTCATTCTCAGGAAGTCTTATGTTTCCAAAATTCAAACTAGCCATTCCAAAAACATTGAATAGTATTACTTCTACGCTAATAATCAAGTTATTACCTCAAAAAGTCATCGTGTTTATTGTGGTATCATGATGTAAATTTTCATGTAGGCCTTCCCGGCTGATGCTGCTGTTGATAAGAGAGATGTCTGTGTGGAAGAATCAATTGTACGGCAGTCCTCATGGAAATTCCATTAGCATACGGAAATCCTTAATCTATTGAAAGACAATAAACCTAATTTGACCCAACAGACCTAATTTCATGTTGGATAGAATAAAAATGACAGCATCTCTATTTCTGATGTGTAGAGCTGATGGCTAAATGGTGCCATTCACACATGTAATGTGTAAGAAGATTGTAATTTGCCCAGGGTGCCAACGTGACACGGGCAGCATATCCTTTTATTAAATAAATAAGCAAAGACATCAGTGCATGCAGAATGACTCACCACCACCACCCCAAAAAATCTTGAAGAATAGAAAATGCTTAGGGAAAGAGTTATTAGTTGATTGTTAGAGGTAAAGAGGGGAAAAATGGAGGAAAAGGAAAAGGTATGGGATAACGTGGATATTCACACTTCGATGTTGAAAGTTCCACATGTTTGCTTTATTTTTCCTTATTTTTTAATAAATGTATATGAAATTTCACCAGATGAGATGGCCACCTAATTCATGAATCCAAAATTCTGCTTAACAACAATACATCTTTGGAATTTTAAAATAATAAAGTAAAAGTTCAGGTGAAATAGCTAATCTGTCCTCAGTGCCTTGAACTGTTTCCCCACTGCAGACCATCTCCTACAAATTGCAGAAAGAGTTATTACCCATTGCTGATAATTGCTCATTAGCCAAGAGCATTCTGCCTTTTGGCATTCATCCAACTGGAGAATACTGTATTTCCCAGCATTAAGTCTTTCTGAAACAATTCGAAACATCCAGTGTATTTTGGTGAGTCAGCTCTGGATCTGTGCTCATCCAAATATGCTTAAAACAGGGACTAAACTAAAAATAACTGATGCTGATTTCAGTGAACGCACATCATGCACGATAGGTAGACTAGATCTAACTGCATGGGGTTGAATTATCCCTTTTGTTTTGCTTTTTAAAAATGTATTCACTAGAATAAATTACTAAATGATTTTCTCACTGGAAACCTCCTGAAAATGAAGCAGAAGATGCTATTGTTAGTTCTGTATTCTGTTTTTAATTCAGGAGTTCAAATTCCCTGTAGCTGACCTTCTCATGCTTACATGAGGGACTAGGTTGCTCTCCATCTTGCCATAGTAGTCTCTCTGGGGCATAGAGGACACAGCCTCTTGGTGGTTCTTTGACCTCACACACACACACACACGTTATTGAATTGTTTGTCTATCCATATTCTCCAGAGTTCAATCTGATAAGCATATGTATTTATAATTGTGATTATCTGTTCAAAATATTGTGAAGTCACAGTTGCCAGTTCTTTAGCTAGTGTTGGCCCTCATACCCATTTACCTTCTCAAGAACCTAGGATGTTTGTAATATATTGACATAGTAAATATGCGGATAACCCTGGCTAGTTTATGTCATGATCTTTGAGTTTTGATTTTTAGATAATGATACTTTGTGATCTTCTCTCATTTTTTTCTCTTCTATTCTATTATCACCTGCTATTGCCACATCAATTATCCACACATTCTTCTTTTCAACCACAATTATATCTGTTATCAATCTGTGTGTATTCAGAAATCCCACAATATTTTAACCTGCTCATATTTGGCTACTTTTTCAACTATATTTTCCTACCAATTTTTCATGACTGTTACATGATAATTTCCCCAGATGTTCCAGTGAATCATTATGGGCACCATGTTATGCTATTGTTTATAATCAATTTGGGCAATCCTCTGGTATGAGCTGAGAATAGGATCTATTGTTTCTTTTACTTCTTTACACAATCTCCCCTTTGAATCATTTGATAATTATTATTCAATACCGGCCTTCAATACTTGCCATTGCCTGGCCTTGCATTAGTTCAAATAGCTTGCTCTTGCAGAGATAAAATCAAGGGTTTGGTTTCTTTTTTTAACTGTTCCTGCCATTGCCAGGTTTTATCTTTATCCGCTCTCCCCTCAATCTTTTGTGGACATTGACCATGTGATTCTTTTGTTTGCCAGCATTCTGTTTGTATCTTTATTACATTATTTTGATATTCACTTTTTGTTTCCTGTACTTTTAATAAGTTCCAATTTTTAACTTTCATTAGTTCTTGGCTGGGTTTTTTTTTTTAGATAATCAGCCAATCCATGATTTTTTACTTTGACAGTTTGTTCAAGAGAAGTAAACCCTAACCCTCTGCTTCCATTTCCGTGGGGCATATATAATTTAAAAAAATCACTATGGGGACATAATGTGTAGTGAATAGGCATCATTTTTCTTGTTTTTCAGTCCAAACTGTCCAGTTCAGCTTGGGTCCAGTTAATAATTCCAGCAATGTATTGTATCATAGGTATGGCGTAGGAATTGATGGCTTGGATGGTGTTACACCAGTCAGTTTGTCTTTAGCAATTTTGGATGTTCTCTTTAATAATCACATTTTTTAAGTTGTCCATACTTGATGTTATCTAACTATAAAATGGCCAGATACTTGCAGGCTTCATCATGATAACTCTGGATGGTTTACATGTCTTTGTTGCTACCGTAGAACTTTTTCCTCAGTTGAATTCCATTGCTAGAGCTATGCTAAAAATTCTGTCAATGTGTTTGGCAATGACTGGATTTTGACTGGATCTGATGTTCCACAAAGCTTCAGATCTTCCATATAAAGTAAATGTGAGATTTTATTAACCTGTTTTGCTCTTTGACAGCCAAGATTTGTTTTTTTGCAAATCACTGAAAGGATCATGACAATGACAAATAATAAAAGAGATAATAAATCATCCTGGAAGATCCCTCTCCAAAGGTTGATAAGCCCATATTTTTCAAATTGGTTTTTCAGCAATTCTCCAGAACTATTTTATCAGTCAAAGTTGGTACCTGTGTTTTTCCATTTTTTCCTCTTTTTGGGAGGATGCTATTTTCTTCTAACTAATCTTGGATGTTGTCTGCTATTATGCCTGTGACTAATTTAAACAAGCTAGTATTTAAACATACAAGCAAAGTATGTTATAGGGCATGTATTTCCTGGTGTTATCCCTTTCGCTGGGTCTTTTTGAATCAGATACATTTTGCCAGTTATTAGTTGACGTCTCCTTTATGCAATGCTTCATTAAGATGTTTAGCTATAATTGGATATAAGTTAGTCAAATATTTGAGTCAAAACCCATGTGATTGATCACTTTCAGGAGATGTCCTATTTTTAATCCTTTTAGCTAATTTTTTTAACTATTTCTGTTGTTATTAGTAAAGTTTTTCTTTTGATTTTTATTATATCATCTCCAGATTCTTTCTATTCATACAGAATTTTCTTTTTCTTTCTCATGTCCCAAAGAGCTTTTCAAAGCTGGTTTGTTTCCTTTTTGTTTGGTTTTTCATTTTCAAAATTCCTATTGCCATCTATACTTCAGAAGAATCACCTCTAGTCTGATTGAAATAGCTGATTTTGCTTAAATTGGATAATTTATGTCACAATTTTCCCAGCTGTTCCGAGCTTTCTTCATTTTTCCCCTAGTGCTAAACTAATATTTTTATTAGGCTTGTCCTTATCCTTACTTCTTCCATTTTTGCTCTTTCCTGTTTCTTAAATTACTTGCCAATAAAGGCCAACACAGCTAAAGAACTGGAAGTAAAGATGGTACCATCTTTAAGCACATTGGATGGCACAACAATGTAATTCAATGACTGTTTAGTTTTATACATTCTTCTGACCTGAGTGTGAGGCTGCTTGTTAAAAGTAGATTAATCACAATTAATGGGATTCATTACAAACTGTACCCTAGGTCAAGGTACCATGGTCTTTATAGCACAGAAACAGTAATGGTATGAAGATGGTTAGTCAATGCATGTGATGCAGACTGACCCATTCCAGCCAAACAGCTGCAAATAACTGTGAAAAACTTAACTTTACAGGTTCATAAATAGATATAGAGAGAGCCCTTGCTTACCAACTGCCTCAGATCCCTTTCCTTTCCTTTCTGTTAGACCCATTGTTGCTTTTAGCCATCTGCACAGTATGCTAATGTGTGCAGCAAATGCATGCATTTCTATTCATAGAATACACACATGCAGAGACTGTAAAACTGCTTGGAAACTATAAAAGACAATATTTATCTGCCTGGTGTAACACAATTCATTGAAGATAGGAAGTTGAGTAATCCCTAGAACATGCCATCGTATTGCATTCAGAAACATTAGGTCGCTGATTCATTCAGGAAACAAAGGCATATAACAGCCACAATGAGCCTAGAAAAGTTGTGGGTTTAATAAGGAAGATTCCTTCCTTGGAATACGGCCAGGATTGTTCTGTTTCACTCTCGGTTGTGTTAGAATTGGTTCAGATGACAAATAGGCATGAATAAATGCCTAGTTAACTCCCTGTAATAAATGTCAAAACAGGCAACCTCGTGTCCTTTGGTGCATGTCTCTTATGTTATATTGTTCATGTGAACTTGGGGCTTTAATTATATATGGACTTATGGTCTGCTTCCAATTAGTCTTAATGCAGCCCAAATTATGAAGGAAGTAAATGGAAAAGAAAGAGACAACAATATATAGTCACTGGTTAGATTTTAGCTGTCCTTGCTGTATGTGGGTTTATTTATTATTTATTTATTTTTATTAGATTTATTTATACCCTGCCTCTCTTCCACGGTCAAGGGGAACTCGAGGCGGCTCACAGCAGTTAAAAAATACAATAAAACAACCTTTTAAAAACGATAATACAGTATATTAAAAAATTTACAACACAATCTCACACCAACCAATAATCATTCTTCCAAGGGGCTGTAGGTTTGTGTTTTGGAATCAATATTGTATGGCTTTCATTGAGTAATTCTGGCATTTTGCTGGTACATTTGTGAACAAGATTCCCCACCATAAAACTCATACTTAATATTCTAATATAATATTATGATTACTAAAACAAATAATTGAAGACACCTCTCAACCTGTGTAGCTATGTTTCTGAGATCACAGTAGATCTACTTCCCTATGGATTCTGGACATAAAAAACAGGAAAGTAGTGAACAATTTTTCAGGGAGTGGAGAATGCAATCAAAGATATTGGTGGAAATAAGATGGCTGTTTTTTTCAAGACCTTTGG
>JANHGC010008832.1:99628-112437 GCA_027560395.1 Boaedon fuliginosus
ACACGTCCACCCAACATACACATGCCCCTAACTCATAGGTTAGTCAGTGGATGACATCCCCTGAAAATAAGACCGGGGGCCTTTTTGGGTGGCAAAAAATATATAAGACAGGGTCTTATTTTCGGGGAAACACGGTATCAGGTTTGTACACATTATTGCACACATTTTTTCTTAGCTGTAGTTCCCTTTGATATTCCCCAAGTTTAATCTGGAAGGTTCAGAGACCTTCTGGAATAAACTTGGTGGAAACCAGGAGAAGGAGAGCAAAGAAAACCATTTTCATGTTTTCCATAATATTTATATTTCCTATAATGCATATCAATGAGAAGTTGTTGTTTTTCAATGATACAAACCAGTGTTTTTCAGGCTTGGTAACTTTTTGTGGACTTCAATTCACAGAATTTCCCCAACTAGCATGAAAAACACTGACATAAACATTTGAGAAAATTATGGGACATTTTGACACTTTCTGATCATGGATGAATGAACTGAAACATTTAATTTTAAGTTCCACTTTGCTAAAGACAATTATTTACAAAGGAAAATAACAAGAACTTGCTTGCTTTAAGGAGAATGTTGATAAATATTAACAACCTAATCATGGAAAATAAAAAGTTTTACAAGAGCTCAAAACTCTGACACTATGAAAGACTAAATGTCCAAATGTAGAATAGAAACAAGAATACCTTCAGGGATGGGTTCCTACTGGTTCGCTGGTTACCCGCTTTGTGGGTGCGCATCCCGATCTCCTGTCAAATGCGTGAAGATTTTGAAGTCAATCGTGCGCAGCACACATTTGACAGGAGATTGGGAAGCGCGCCCAAAAAACGGGTAACCAGCGAACCGGTAGGAACCCATCCCTGAATACCTTCCAAAACGAATATGAACCAATATGTATGATGTAAAGAACATCTTTCCAAATTTATTTCCATAAGTATCAAATTAGGTTTTGGAAAATTATTTCTATCAAAGCTAGACTTGAATGTTTTAAATAATCTATATCTATAAACGAGAAGTGGTATGGGGATGTGTTTGTATGTGCTCTATAGAAACTTTCAGTCCTGCATCAATCTAGCTGAAACTTGGCAGATAGATAGCTAAACATAGTAAGATCAGCACTGTCGGGGTCACCAAAGAGTAGAGGGCCTTTTTGCCCCCCCCAAAAAAGGGAGCAAAGAGGACACTCTTAACAAACAAGGACCAACCATCTACTGAGCATGTGCAGTTTTCCCTCCCTCTACTGAGTGTGTGCAGTTTTCCCTCCCTCTATTGAGCGTGTGCAGTTTTACCTCCCTCTACTGAGCGTGTGCAGTTTTACCTCCCTCTAATGAGCATATACAGTTTTCAAACTGAGGCTCCATATTCAAACTGAGGCGCCAGATTCAAACTGAGGCACCATATTTTCAAACATCGCTCAAACGGAGAAGCCTGCTCTGCCAAGTAAGGTTGTGGGGGAGGGGAAAGTGGGGGCTTCAGAAGGCCCACAAAAGCTGCAGCCCAAATATACTTCTTTTTAAAAAAACAAAAAACCAAGCAAGGCCGGGTAATAATAATAATAATAATAATTTATTGAATTTATACCCCGCCTCTCTTCACCCAAGGGGAACTCGAGGTGGGTAATCAGCTAGTTATATAATAAAAGGAGTTCAAGAATGTCAACTGATACATTATAACATGTGTGATTTCTGTGATACCTTAAAGATGCCTTAAAGAAAAAGAATGCTTCATTTAAATTTACATATTTTTATTTGGGAGATTTTTCCTAAATTTTGTAAGCCACATGTAATACATTATCATGCTATTAATTGGCTTTAAATTGATCTTACATGGCTTCAAGTACCAAATATTTCAGTACCAAAGACCAAATTATATGTGGGTGATTAAATATATTTTCTGTATTAACAGAAATTTCTGCAATGTGGGTGTAATGGGATACAATATAGAAGAGATATTTCAAAATGTACTTTTTATACATACAAATTAGTTCTTAACTTTCTTATTGAAAGATTCAATCTGAAAAGTCAAAACCTTCCTTAAAACTTGAAGATTGAAACCTAGATTTTGAAGTTTAAATTACAAAAAAAATATTATAAAGATGTGTCAGGAATAACATTTGTACTAAGTGGATAAAAATTACCTTTGTGTTAAATTTCAGTTGGGTTCAAATCATCTTAAAGATTTACGAATTACTTGAGTACAAGGTATAATTTTTATATTTTTAAATACATCTGTATATTTTCTACAGGGCATATTGTCCTTTACCTCCACATGTTTTTATAAAATGTTTTGATTTAATTTGCTACCTATAATTAATGGAAAGCCATGAGTTTACTCTGAAATAACTGTAACTGTATTCAAGTTTCCATTGCAAGACAATTTGAAACAGAACTTGTTGATGGGAATGCCTTACTATTTTTGGTGCTCTATTTTATACAATTGTTGCTTCGTTCTTATTTATCCTGCCCAGGTATGACTTTTGCTCCAGTTCAGAAAATCCACTAATTTTGACATCTGAAAGTACTACAGGAAACAGAATCCAAAGCATTACACAAAGAACAGCTTTAATAGAAGGGAAGAACAAGGTATGACACCCTGGAGAACAAAATTAAACTTTGAGCGTCCTTTTTATGAGTTCCCGCTAAAGTTGAATGGTTGTTTACTAGACTATAATGGTGAAAGCCACTGCCAAATTCAAATCTTATTATAATTATGATATAATTACTTTATGAAGTAAATCTGACTGATAACACTGTCATGCTGCAATAGCATCCAGTTCAGTAGATGTTCACAATCAGGCCCACAGTATCTCTGTTTGCAGTGTGGTAAAAATACATAACTGATGCAACATCTTTCCTGAGGTAAACAGGTACTCCTTAACTTATGACTGCTTGCTTAATTTGAAGTTACGACAGCCTGAAGAACTCCAAGGTCCCTTCCAACTCCTTATTTTACAATTCTTAGTGCTGGATTACTGAAATATGCTATTTGTGGGGCAAATCTGTGGGACAAAGAACTGAAAATGCAGCAGTACTGAGATATTGAATAGTGTTTCTAGGAAATGCTAAATCACCACATATTGAACAGCTTCTTTGGTTACTAACTGCTTTCTGAACCCAGCTCAAGATATTCCCCATGACACAAAATATTGCCTGTCTTGACCTAGAGCAGTGGTGGCAAACCTTTTGGCACTCTGCATGCCGGAAATCTGTGTGCACGCGTATGTGTGCATGGTCGCATGCCCCTGCAACCCCCACCCCCACCCCATTCTCCCCCGCCCTCCCCTTTGCCTTGTTTGAAAGGCTCTTGTGTTTCGGCTCTGGAGTCATGTGCGCATGCTTGGGGGTAGGTGGGATTGGGGTCGAGCGTGCATGTGTGGGGGTGGGGGAAGCTCCCCACACCCCATGCATGCGCATCCGAGCCCCTCCCCACCCCTCTGGGTATGAACGTGCGACTCCAGAGCCAAAACACAGATCAGCTGTGCTTCCAACCAAGGTAATACAACATCTATAGAGCTTGGGTGGGTGGGCCCACTTCAATGGCAGCACGTGTGTCCGGAAGGATGGCTCTGCCTGCCATTCCGGTACACGTACCCTAGGTTCACCAACACAGACCTAGAGTATTTGTAAGACTGCTTACCTCCATCCACTCCTATTTCCTAAAAAGGACTTGCTAGTAAATCACAGGTCTCCTGGCACTTGGCAGTTAGCTTAATTTGTGGGCTAGAAAAAGATGAACAGAGCATAGGTCAACCTGACTAGAAACTTTACTGTAGACCAAAAAGGAAGCTATACAAAACAATTGATTGCTGACTGTCAATGAAAAGAAATACTGTAAATGGCTCGACCCTTCTGATCTTCAGAAAGTCATTGACAATTTGGTTGTTTCACCAAGCCTCAGGCAGGACTATTTCGGCTACTTTGGATAGGTAACCATTCTCATGCATATAATTAATAATATTACATGTTCTGGATTTTAATTTTGGATTTTTTAGGGTTTAGATATTGGATTTAAGTCAAACTGTAGATATAGGAACTTGCCATTCCAATTGGAATGATTGATTGGAATGACCCAGTAAGGAAATGAATATATAGAAACCGTTGTGTAATAAGATTAGACTTCGTTTGCTCCCCTTTCTAAATTAAAGGATACTGAGATTGCATTCGGTGGCCTTGAAGCCAGGTGGTGTTTTATAATTACGTACCTAATGGCCATGTCTGACCTGAAGACTGTTGTTCCTTTCCCCAGTCTTCACCCCCTGATTTCCAGGTACAAGTAATAAAGATTTTTATGGAAGTGCACCAAAATTCTTAGTGAGTCAACTGAATCTGAACAACCTGGGACAAATGGCTAGTGGAATGAGGAGCCTCTCAGGCAGTGCACCTCCTATGTCCCTCTGAAACTGACCCTCTTATTGTTGGTTTCTATATGCATTTAAAACTTGACTTGTTTCGGAGGTCCTCAGGACTTATTCTGTCATTTTTGTTGTTATACTGTTGTTTGGGGTTTTATTATTTTTTAATATTTGCAAGCCTTAATTTTGTACATTGAATGTTTTATTGCAACATATAAATTAATTTATAGCTATCATGAATCACTAAGAGGTTTTCGGATTGTAGCCAGTATGAGTTCAAGTCATCATCAACATGATTATCCCGTCAAAACTAGGTTTCTCTTGCCACAGTAACTGAGAACAAGAGAAAATTATTTGTCATGGGCTGAAATAAATAAGCTGCTAGGAGATAACTTGAGTTTAACATATAATGCCAGAAGACATCAGTTTTTATTTATTTTATTTTCTATAGCCAATCAAATCAAATGATAAAAAATCAAATTCTTAAATTATAAAAAATTAAAACAATTTAAAAACATTAAAATAATAAAAACATCCACAAAATAAATTTTTGCTGAAAGAACAGGTTAAAGAAAGAGTCACAGAGAAAATATATCTTTGTGGTTGCTGAGAACTGACAACAATTTGATGGCATATAATTAATGAAGAAAGTATTTTAATGTTTTTTGTTTGAGCAGGGCTACTTTTCAATTTATATTTCTGCAGTATTAGGACATGTTTTTTTCTCATTATAATGGCTAAAGATGGGAGGATTTTGCCGTAATACTTTAGCATCTCATAGATAGAACCTGATAAAATTTTCCATTATATTTTTATACTATTCTTCTGGTTATACTTGGCCAAGTTAATAATTTTATACATGCAAATTTATCCTACATTCTATGTAACTAGATGTAGTTACATCTTTACATGAGAGAAACTTATTAAAATAGGAATGCTTAATCAATCCTTATTAACATGAGTGGTTCCATGGAAATATTTTTGCTTTCTTAATTTTGAAACTTTCTGAGATCCTTTATCACAGTTTAAAAAAAGTAAGAAAAGCAGGGTTAGAAAAGCTTCCTTATCCAAAGCTTAAACTAGAGACAAGACTAATTTAAGCACTTAATGCAAGTTGCATAAAATTACTTATGTGAGTCTTAGTCCCTGCCTGAAGGTTATTTATGTGGAATATAAAATATATAAAATTTATCCCTTCCTATCTCTGCTGATTAGATATCAGAGTTACAGGCTGATTTGCAAAGGCAATTTAAATCCTTGCATATTAAAACATCTTTTTTAATGTGAGTTATAACAAGATATGTTATAAAAAGACATTAATATTAGGAAGAAATATCTATAATATCTCATGTGTTCGTTTGGTTTTTATTATAAAAATCTTCCTGTGTCGCTATTACACTTGTGTAGGCAAGAATCAGTGTATTTATATGCCACAAGAGACCTGTGTGTTTCTTGGATGGCTGTGAATTCTTTGTCTTCTTGGGTCAAAGAATATTATGCATATGAATACTATGCCAGTGAAACCTGTCTTTGTTTAATTACCAGCTTTTCTTTATAAAAAAAGGTGTTTTCTTAAAAAAAACAGAACGAGAGTGCTTATATAGAGATCATCCTTTATCTTTGGCAACTAAACACTACTTGGAAAATATTGATGACTAATGAAATATTTTTTAGAATGTATTGTAAAATGTTGGCAGGCTGCTTTTGAGGATGATAGGGGAGAAGGCTAGAGCATCAGACAAACGGGTGGTTTGTTTATGAATGTGATGTTTGGGTAAAACAATGACAGCTTCCATTGTTGGCTGTTTCCCTGTTATTAATCACAGCAAAGTTAAATTTTGCTTTGTAAGCAGACCTTCAGAACAAAAGTGGGATAACTCATTAAGGGAATATCTAGACCATCAGTATGAAGTGACTTTTGTGCATTTTAGTCTTTGAAAATTATCAAAATCATGCAATGATTTTTTTCCCCAAGAACTGTTTATCCTCAGTGGCTTCATTTTTCAGACATGTGTTTTTTCTCCAGAATCTTCTTTATCTCTGGACGTTCACTAATTGTAAGCACTGGACATAATTTTCAACAATTAAATGGCCATCTGTGCTAAAAATAGGTTCTATTTTGCTTAGAAAATAATCTGAATGCCAAACTTCTTATTGTTATTTTTTAAAATGCCACATGCAAGATTATTATTAATTGCCTTGCAACTGTATTTAGTATTGAATTTGTAAGAAAGAAAGGCAAGAATCTCTTCTTTATCTTACCTGCTCCTCCATTCTCCAAACGGGAGCCAGATTTTCCTGGAACTTTCCTTGCCAATTTTTCTTTCTGACTCAGAACCTTCATTGTACCACATCTCATTGGCTGTAGCATCTTAAGCATGAGATAAAACAAACATCCTAATTTGATATATTCGAAAGGAAATTACTATGATAATATAGAAGTCACTTGGGAAAATGGTTTTTCTCTTAATTGTCCAATTATCTCCATAGGCTTTTTCTACAATGAAATTTGCATTTGTCTGAATCAATGCTGCAATTGAACCAGTTGCTGAAATTGTTTATACTGTTCTGAGGAGATGGGAGAATAATGTTTTATGTATCTTCTTACATTTTTTGTTTACTTTTTTTATCATTATGCACTATTTATTTACTTTTATCCTTGTACAGTGTTTGTAAGCTTTAATAAAGTTATTTTTAAAAATATAATTGAATCACATTATAGGTATTGTTTAGCTGGATCTGTAAAAAATAATTCAAATGTATAAACATAAAATAATTGTTCCTTTCACAGACTGCTAGCATCTTGGTTGTGGCTGAATCCAGAACATCTGGAACCTACAGTTGCATAGCATCCAATAAACTGGGAAAGGACAAAAGAGACATCAGTTATTTTGTAACAGGTGAAGTACATTTCATGTTCCACTGATTCATATGACATTTAGGTATATTGGGTTTTTTTTTTTTGCCATTTTGTGATTAATGAATAGCTATGACAGATGCAACAACATCTGTTGCTGTCTCGAACAGCCTCGAGTTCCCCTGACCCGGGAAATGAGGTGGGGTATAAATCGAAACGAACAAACATATAAATTTTATATTAGTGCTAATGTTTTGGCTTGTAAATATAATCAACAGCTAATATAATTAGGCGTCTCTCTTGAATGCAGTTATCAAAGAAGTTTCTGTCATTTCAAAGCATCTCATGGCATCTTAAAATATTCTTGTACAAGTTTTCCCACTATATTTGTTCATCTTAATGAGTAACAAATGGATCCTTAAACTCTAAAATATAATGAAAACTATCAGTACTAAATGACTATAAACATTTTGTCTGGTCTAGCCATCATGGCTTGGTTTACTCTGACATAACATGTGTGCTGGGTTCACATGAACAGAGGGAAAGTAAGCCATGGGACCTGTGGTCCTGCCAAGAAAGGAAAGCTTTTTAAATCAGTTTCAGACTCAAGTAGGTCTTGCTAAGGGCTTAAAAAAAAGTATGGCATGAGGAAAGCATCTGTGTGAAATTGTTCAAGCTTAAGCTAGGGTAATTAGCTAGCATTTTCTTCTCCCAATCAGCTGGAAAAAAAAATCCTAAATGTTCTGATTTACTAGGGAACAAGAAGAACAACAACAAAAAATATCTTTAAACTAATGCCAATTCAAAATGCTGATGGCTGTGAACAAAAGGCCAGGATGCTAAAAAGGATTTCCTTTCAGTGTATTCAAAATAGATACTTTGGGGCTAGACTGATTGCTAGAGGTCTGTTAGCTTTTCAACAACTTTTAAGTTTGTTTTCATTTTAAGTCTGGCAAAACCAGAGAGAATACTAAGGTGGGGACAGGAACATATGGGGGAGCGGTTAAAAAGGCCATTCTCTTTGGAGACTTTGCTACTCCATACTGTCAATTAATCAGATTGAAATCTAATTGAACTCAATTGGTCTTTCCCAATTTCCCACCACATTTATGAGGAGAAAGGCTGGGTTAATATTTTTCATCAGTTGTTCCAGGAGATTTTGTCCCTTAAATTTTGAAAAGGTATAATTCTTCTTGGTGATAGCAAAAGTTTTGCTACAATAAAATATACATGGGTCCCTAAGATTTAAGGGAAAACAAAAATCCAAGGAGATTTGCATATGCTGGAGAAATATTATGCAATGTATGAAAGACAAGATATGCAGCCAATCCTTTGGTCACCATGTAATTAAGTAGAGGAAAAGACACCATGAGCTATTCATAAGAAGTTCTCCAATTTCCCTTCTTCTTTCAGGGTATATCTCTTTCAGACTGAACAAGAAAGTATAGTTGTAGAAAAAAATGTGGAGGAATTTTTTTTTCTATTAGTCAAAATACTAGGCATCTCACCTAGATATGCTCCATCTGAGGAAGGTTGATTATAGATCAGTGTGGATCCCTGAACTACTATTTTTCTATCAGTTTGATTATGAATTTGACATCGAAAAATCTCCTTTATCCTTCCATTAATTAATTACCTCCTCTAGGTTTTAAAAAGGAAAAGGAAGCAGAACCAATCAAAGACAAAAGAGCAGACAAAGCTGGGGGGAAAAACATCAATTGATCACAGTTTAATCCTGTTTTAATATTTTTTTTTTCTGTGATGAGGGTCCCCCCCACATTGTCTACCCAGATTAGCCTTCATGAACCTGAAGTTTTTGTTTTAAGTAGATTTCATTTAGGAACTTCATAATAATCAGAGTTACCGTGGCCGCCTTAGCTATCTCTGAATGTTGAGTGGTTCATTCTCTATCTTCCATACCCTCCACCCTTTCACTCTGATCCTTCCCCTATTTGTTGGGCTGTTTTGCTGGCACGCAGCAGGACCCTGGGTGGGTTTGCAATTACTGAGGGTGAGACAGGAACAGTGTAGCCTTATCTCCCGGCTGACCAGTGTCACTAAAGGCATTTTATTTTGAGATTCCTGATGGTGCTTGGCAAAGATAAACAAAATCTTCCATCAGGAAACCTGGGAGCGATTTCCACAGGAAGTTTCAAATCACTAAAGTAAATATAACTCTTTTACATTATTCCAGCCGCTCACTATTCAACTAGTCTCAGGTTTTAATACTGTGAGGTGCTAAAAAAAAAGTAATTTTTAAAGTAAATGCATATTAGAAAGTATCTCTTTTTTCTCCTTTCTTTCTAACAAAATTAATTTGTTTATTATGCCTATTTCATACTCACCATTTTAAATGATGTAATATATCATTTCAAAAATTACATTATCAAAAGCACAATGTGCCAAAGTTGGATTAGAAGTGACATTTAGGAAAAGCGAACTGACCCACCCACAATCTTTTGATAATACTGCTCCTAACCCTGTATCAATGGTCACCAAGGATGAGGCTGGTAGTTTTCAAAAGCAGGTAACTCCCCTATTGACATATTAAAGCATTTTGAAAACATTTGAGCATCAGAAATCGCTTCCCAGAAAAATATGTTGCCTGTCCCTCTATTAAATCATAAGAATTGATTAAATTACCAATAGTAGAACTCAAATTGCATCCTCAGAAGTATTACCAAGGATTACTTCCGATACAGAAAAAGTAATTCTTTTACTTTTGTGTGCTTCCATAAAGGTTAAATAGATACAATTTATGCAGGGCAGCATAAAAATATATTAACCATTTCCTACTCCTGTTCCCAGTAACGGGAATGCTGATCACTGGCGTTGGAGTACTTCTGAACTTCGTTTTTGACAGTGTAATTTCACATTTTTTGTAAAATTTTACAAAATTAGTAGAAGCAGAACCTTTAGCCCCCCCCCCAACTTTACATTGCAATTCAGATTCCAAGAAACTTTTCTGTGACCAGAAAAAGATTTTAATTTTTGATATTAAATTTATATATACAGTATCAGAAAAGAATGACTAGTGGCAATGTAAAGCATTAATTGGTCTCCTTCAAAACCAGGTATTCAGGCTTTACCTTAATCAGGGTTAGATACCCAGTGACAAGTATAGTGATAAGACAAGCGGAAAACCCATATGGTTTGTTTGAAATAAAATAAGCATACATTTTAAGCTTTTTACATATTGATTCTTTGATCCTAACAAATACCCACCAAATATATATATTTCCAGATTTCCTATGAGCTAAAAAAATGCTTTGGTTTTTGACAGATATACCAAATGGATTGTCTATTAACTTGAAGAGAGCACCTGTTGAAGGACAAACCCTGGTGTTGTCATGTCTAGCGAACAAATACTTATACAAAGACCTCACCTGGCTTTTACCAAGGACAGCTAACAACCAAACAAGAATTAAAAAAGCCGTTGTGAAGGAATATTCCACGGAGCTCCCTCTCATCATCAAGAACATTTCGCTTGGACATTCAGGCACCTACGTCTGCCGAGCTACAAACCTATACACTGGCAAAGATGTGCTTCAAGAGAAAAACGTTACCATCAGAGGTGAGCGCTGTAACAAAAAGGCTGTTTTCTCACGGATCCGCAAATTTAAGAGCGCAAGGAATGATTGTACAACACAACACAATGTAAGCCAATAAAGGACTAACTAAAAAGTGACACTTCACTGATATAATCTTGATTGACCACTACTGTACACTTCCAAATATGGAGGTTTGGACAAAGGAGGAGTAACAATGCCAAAAAAAAAGAAAGAAAAGAAAAAGGCCTCCATGCCAAAGTAAACCAAAAAAAAAACAAACCCAAAACCCAAGCCTTGTCCCTAAACCTGGCCTTCCAATTTGGTTCAGAAAGTCCTATTCTACTTTGATAAAGATGTGGAAGTTGGAAGTTGGGAGAGTTCCCCCACCCCCTGCATTGCATTTTGTGTGTTATGTTGTATTGTTCTTTGCAGTCTCCCACCGAGTGCTAATGAAAATCTTTGGACCCAACCTGTCTTCAGGCTTTGATATTCAACCTCCTCCCAAAGTGTCAAAGCTGCATAAACTGAAAACTTAAAAAAAATATAGAAAGACTGCTGCCTTTGGTCAACATTGGACGCTTTATAAGTTAACTTTGGTGCAGAATAAGCACAGCTCAGTTTGAGAGATTGACTGGACTATGGTATAATTTACTTTAATCTGCTCTTTGTGGATTTACAAATATTGCCTGCTGAGCAAGTTCTTATGCTTATTTATTTGAATTCATTTTTTCTACCTTAAATACACTCTTTTTTAAAAAAACTTTTCTCAGGGAAAGCTCTGAGGAGGATCTACGATGAAAAATAACATGTTGAAAATAGATATTTGTTTGCATGAATTAGACTATTTAAATCCATCAAAATTGGACCCATTTTCTTTGAGTAAATAGATTGCGGGAGATTTCCATTGGGTCTCCCTTTGCTTTCCTTTCAAATAAACCACATACTATGTTAAACACGTGTTGACATGAATGGGAAAAGTCTTCATTGACATTATAATAAAGAAATATGTAACTGTTAAAACTAACTTAATAAAGAGAACTACCACATTTACCCTTACTAATAAGGTTTCAATCATCACAGCAAATATTTAATGTATTTAAAGTTAAGGCTACAAGTATATGTATGTATCTGTGTATGTACAGTATGTATGTGTATGAAACACACACACACATACATATTGACACAGGCACACAGACACACACACACATCATTTCTTTTTCATTTCCAGATGGTAATAAGATTTCTAAAATGACTAAACTACTGATAGAGAATTAAACACAATCTATCATTACTTTTAAATGTTTCTTGTCAGTCTCTTTTGTGATTTTATTTCTAGATTTCCTTTGTAATATAAATCTATATAAGAAAAGAGTCTACTATTTTGAATAGATCTGATAACTTTATTTTTTTACAATGTGTACCTATTATATTTTGGATGGGTGTTCATTTATGATTAATTATTATATAGAAATTTTAGCCAAACATGTGGGAATGACAATAGCAAGAGTAAAAATGGAAAGAAAACTGCCTTTGCTATGAAAACAGATGGGGGGGGGGGTCAACATGATGGTTTTTTTGTGCCTGAGAACTCACCCACCCATTTCCTTCTTTAAGGTAGCAGGACCGTGTCCCACAGCCAAGCTAGTCGTTCACGTGGGAATTGCTTTTGTCAAGCGGTTGGGGGTAAACAATAGCATTTCCCCATCATACCACTTTTGCGAACTCCAAAACGGGACGAAAACAATTAGCTACCTGGAAGTTGTCAGAGTGAAGGGAAGAATAATGGTTCCTCTTTTGAAATTTTGCCTATATATCCTACCTTTTATAAAGCAATTTTTTTCCAGTATTATCCAGAAACAATTTATGTTCCTGTAAAAGAGGACTTGGTAGCTATTTTTAATATGATGAAAGCCAGTCTTATCCCTGGTAACTGCATGACAGTGATACCACAGCTTATTTTACTGAATTCTAGAGAAGAAAAAGAAAGAAAGAAAGAAAGAAAGAAAGAAAGAAAGAAAGAAAGAAAGAAAGAAAGAAAGAAAGAAAGAAA
>JANHGC010008832.1:112537-123514 GCA_027560395.1 Boaedon fuliginosus
GAAAGAAAGAAAGAAAGAAAGAAAGAAAGAAAGAAAGAAAGAAAGAAAGAAAGAAAGAAAGAAAGAAAGAAAGAGTAGCCCTAACAGGATTGTGAATTTTATAGATGGGGTTCCCCAAAGACAAATTAGCAGGAACCTGAAAATTGGAATTTAAGGGATTGCATAAAGAACCTCTTTTGCTTTAGTAGAGCTAAAGAACAGAGTAGAGTTAAGTGTAGAGAGTAAGATTCAATCCACCCAGTGCTATTAGGTTTAGAGCTTAATACTGACTTAATGCTCCATAGGACATTGTAGACATAAGAAGGGATACTGTTTCTGATGTTGTTGTTTTTTTGTAGGTGGGCAATTCATAAAAATAGCTATGAATTTCAACGGTAGCTACATATTTTTTTTGTGTTGTTGCTTATGTTGAACTTTATAACCCAGTGCAATCTCTGTATTCCACAGGCAAAGAGTTTAGACAAGCCTCTTTTAAACTCCCCCAACTCCCCATGACCAATATGAAATCATGCACATGTACTGGAACATGCAAATTTTGGTCTTCTCTGAACGATTTAGCCTTGCATATGTCGTTGGAGAAACTCTGCATGTTAAATTTCAAATGTGTTTTTTAGCTGATTTAAAATGAAGCTGATTATATGTCACTCCATAATGCATTATTAAAAAAAAAAGATTTTAAAAATACAAAATAGATTGGAGGGCAGAAGTGTTTAACATACAATAACACTTTACTTGTGGCCATGTTTATGAGGAGAGAATTTCTTTTCTGTCTCAGGGTTAATTCTTTTTCTCTGTCTGGCTACTTGAAGGCATGGGATCAACTGTATTATTGTAACAGAGGACTTTGTACCATGCCTGAGTTCCCTTTCATGTTTCTAGGATCAGAGAAGCTGCAGTTTACGAGTAATTTCTTTAATCCAGAAGTAGTTCATTGTTGACTGTGTGCAGAATAGCCAGACTGGTTGCAACTGAAATCAAAGAGAGATTGGTACTGCAGTCGAGGGAAAATTCCTAAAGATCCTTTGGAAAATCCCTAAACTTAAAATCAGAAAATGTACATGCAAGAATCAGAGAAACACCAAATTTTTGCCTTAACCAATTATTTCAAAACCAGCTAGTTATGGTAACAGCCTTACTAAAAGTAATATGAAGAGTAATGCAACCGAATTTAAAGTAAGGAATTGTGTCTTGATATGTGTATGGCTGTAAACAAATTAAATTTAATCAAAAAAGTATCTAGATTGTGTGACTCTTTTTTTCCAACTCATTCTACTTGCCTCGATTGCACTGTTATGTATAGTAATCCTACAGAATACAAAATTCATATATGTGGCAAAATTCATATCCGTTTGTAATGAACATATTTTCAGAACATGATTTTATATATAGCTTATTGAAGAAATAAAAAAATAAAATAGTGTATCTCTGGTAATTAGGAGACAACAGATAAAATTAAAAAAGCCTTTGTTTTTTTTAATAATTAACTAATATAACAAAATGAATCAATAGCTTGTACATCTATCACCTTTCATAGAAATATAAATAAAAGATTCCATTCAGTATTTTTACTGTACTGTTCAGAAGGTCTTCAACATTTAAAAATATGCTATGTAAACAAACTAATGTATGTTAAAAGAAACTGCTGACTGGTTCTTAGTTTAATGTAGAGAAATAGAGTTTTTGTTCAAGTAACAGTGGCATTTCAAGAAGCCACATTTTCAATGTTATTTTTCAACATTTTTGTGAATAAGTAGTAAATAAAACTTTTAAGAAAGTATACAGATATGGTTCTCATAAATACTTGCTTTGCTGCAATTAGGGACAGAATAAGATATCGGTTCTTGGTAGGAGTCTGAATTTCCTACAAAAAGAGGAAGTATCCATTGTAAGAACAACTCAGATGCTGACCTTGATCCCATCACATTGGAACATAACACTGTCAACATGAAAACAGTCTGAGAAATGGTTTACTTTACCAACAAGTATTCCTCATTGTTACACTAAAAACTCTTATTTGAAAGTTTTGTAACAGGGGCATTTGAAAGAGGTAGCCTAAAAGACAATTCAGAGCCATCTATTTCTTCTTTATTTTTCCGTTGCATTTTTCAGAAATCAGCTATTTGTATGCAAAGAGTATACAGGATCATACAAAGATAATGAACAGGAATATGGCATCCAAGTTGTGTGGTTTGGTAGCAGAATGAGAATATCCAAAGCTGCCTGAAACTTCATGTTAATCAGAGAAATAAGTGTAACATTTGAAATGTTGAATCCTTTAACTGCTGGTTAAAACATCCTACATGGTGATCAATGACAATTGATTCAAAGAAGCAAATTTAACTTTATAAAGATTGTACTAGCATTGGACAACCATTTGTCTGAAATGGTATAGGGTTTCCTGCTTGAGCAGCGGGTTGGACTAGAAGACCTCCAAGGTCCTTTCCAATTCTGTTATTCTGTACATATCAGGTGTTATATTTGATATATGTATACTTTTTAAAAAACGTGAATTATATGCCACGTGTACAGATACATGCCTAGACGCATAGGTTTTTTATCTACCTATCAAGTCTTTCCCAAGAACCTGGGATAGGTATATATTGTTTGATGCTCTTAAAGGTATCATTCCAAGGTGTAAGCTATTCCATGTATAGCTGATTTAATAGTATTATTCAATCAATTGTACCAATCCACAACTTATCAAATCATTCACAACCCTTTATAAGATCATCACACTTCACTTGAGATATAAATGAGTTACAAAGTAATTAGCAACATGATTGTACTGACTGACAGTATTAAAAGTATAGTGTTGCATTTCCGATTATTATGGATTTCCTTGATTTTTTTTTATCATGATAACTGTGGCATTTTGCTTGGTGTAAAAACACTTTCCAAATCTTACAGCTATTCTCATTTGTCATAATGCGTTTTATTCCTATTAATAAATGATTACAAGTTAAAGAAAATGCATTTAGGCATCCTATCCTATCCCATCCCATCCCATCTCATCCTATCCCATCCCATCTCATCCTATCCCATCCCATCATTCCTATCCATCCTGTCCTGTCCTGTCCTGTCCTGTCCTCTCCATCCCATCCCATCCCATCCCATCCATCCTGTCCTGTCCTCTTCTGTCTTCTCCTGTCCTAACCTATCCTATCCTATCTATCCCATCCCATCCTATCCATCCTGTCCTGTCCCAAAAATACAGTCCTACTCCATGGATGAGTACATAGAGGTAATCTCATATCCTCCAGTGGAATATATTCCCAGGATTATGTGGTCATGGAAAAATATTGAATCTAGCATTGAGGGTAAGTGATTAATTTCTAAACACATACGCCAAAGATTATATAGTTAGATTACGCTTTTTCATATATGCAATAAAAATATGCACACAGCAGCAATAAGTCTTGCATTCTCTGTTCTGTACATATCATTTTCTTCTACTGATATGGGAATGCCGCTTTTCTACAAAAAAACCTGAGATACTTGTATAAGCATTTAAAAGGCAAATTGGAAAACAACCACAATGTAGAACAGGCAATTGGGATGAAACTGAACGTGATACCATGGCATTAGGAATGTACTAATTGATTTGTTAATATGTTTTGTAGCTCAGGAAGCCAGAGGGGCTGGCTAGCATCTACAACTTCCTTTCCCCTGAGAGTCGGCTTATTTATTTATTTATTTATTTTATTAAATTTATACCCCGCCTCATTTCCCCTGTTAGGGGGAACTCTATTGCCTTCCATTGCTCTCATCTCCTCTCCTCTCCAAGCATACACATATTTGGGATGGGTCCCATCTGTTCCGCCCCCTCATTCAGCTCAGGTCCCAAGGACAGCTGCCTCTCCACCTGTATCTGCCTCTGCTTCTTCATCAGAGCCTGGCCCAGGCTCCCCTTCCCCCTCCTCCTCATCTGACTCTGCTGTTAATTCTGCTGGCAGCCGATGGGCTACAACAACCATAGTATAAAAAGCATAAATAAAAACAGAGTTAAAATAGAATTAACAACAAAGCTAAAAATTGAATTATTAAAAAGTTAAAGCACAGGGACCATGCTTACATCATCAACACTCCTGGAGTTGCATATTCCTCTTAGACCAACATATCAATTGGCAGAGTCTGGGCTTAACATTCTTTCGAATAGCCAAAAGAGCGGGGGGTCTGCCTCACCTCTGGGAGGTAAGAAGTTCCAAAGGGCAGAAGAAATGACAGAGAAGGCTCTTTTCCTGGATCATATCACTCAAAATTCTTTAGCCAATCCACAACACCTCCTTACCTGATCAGATAGGATGGGGGGATATGATTGGGATGAGATGGCTCCACAGATAACCTGATCTTATGTCATGAATGGTTTTAAAGATGATAATCAATATTATCCATCCCCCCCCTTGTTGGCCTTCTGCAAAGCCATGAAGACCTGGCTTTGTCAGAGGGCCTGAAATTGATGTGCCCCCCTCTTTTTGAAGGTTTTTAATGTTGTGTATGTTTGGATTGTGGTTTCAGACTTTTTTACATTGTAATATATTACATTTTAACAGTTCCCCTGACTGGGGAAATGAGGCGGGTATAAATCTAATAAAAATAAATAAATAAATAAATAAATAAATAAATAAATAAATAAATAAATACATAAATTCTGGACCAATTGGAGCTTCTGAGTGCTCTTCAAGGGCAGCCCCATGTTGAGTGCATTACAGTAATCTAATTGAGAGGTGACAAGGGCATGAGTGACTGTCAGGGCTAAGCCTGAGCCTGTTGGTCCCCATCCAGACCCTGACAGCCTGCAGGCACAGGGACATCACCTCCACAGCATCACTAGTTCGGCCCAGGTCAGAGATATACAATTGGGTATCATCAGCATACTGATGATACCCTACCCTGTGCCATCGAATGGTCTCACCCAGCAGTTTCATGTATATGTTAACCAGGAGGGGGGAAGGAACCGAACCCTGAGGTACCCCGCAAGGCAGAGGTCTCGGGTCAGATCTCTGCCCTCCTACCAACACTGACTGGGTATAGCCAGAGAGATAGGAGGCGAACCACCATAAAATGGTGCCTCCCACTCCCAGTCCCTCAAGCTGCCGCAGAAGGATACCATGGTCAATGATATCGAAAGCCACTGAGAGGTCAAGAAGCACCAGGATGGAGGAAGCTCTCCCATTCTGGGCCCACCAGAGATCATCTGCTAGTGCAACCAATGCCGTCTCAGTACCTAGGCCTGAACCCAGACAGCAAAGGATCCAGATAATCAGCTTCCTTCAAGGTACACAGGAGTTGAAGCACCACCACCTTCTCAACAACATTCCCTAAAAAGGGGAGGTTGAAGACTGGACAAAAGTTGTTTAAAATTATCGGATACAGGGAAGGCTTCTTGAGGAGGGGCCTCACCACCACCTCCTTCAGGTATGGTGGGAAGAACCCCTCACTCAGGGAAGCATTGATAACCATCTGGAGCCAACTGCGTGTCACCTCCCGGCCAGCCAAAACCAGCCAGAGGGGCACGGGTCCCATAAACAGGTGGTAGCATTCATTGCACCCACAACCTTGTCCACATCATCAGGGACCACAGGATCAAACTCATTCCAGATAGAAGGACTAAGACTTGCCCCTGTCACCTCCACAGATCATGTCCAGCTAGAGTTCAGGTCCGACTGAATCTGAGCGATTTTATCTGACAGAAACTGAACAAATTCTTCAGCTCTACCCTGCAAAGGTTCCTCAGTCTACCCTGGTTTCAGGAAGGAGCGAGTCACCCTAAACAGAGCCGCTGGGTGACAGTCTGCAGTTGCAATAAGAGTGGCATAGTATGAAAGCTTTGCCACTTTTATCGCCACTAAAAAAGTTCCAATAAGGACTCTTAGTAGTGTTCAGTCAGATTCAGCTTTCTTGGATCTCCAGCAGTGCTCTAAACATCTCCTCTACTGCTTCATCCCCCAGAGCTCCTCAGTAAACCAAGGAGCCTACCAAGATCTGTGTATGGTGAGAGGTCACAAAGGCACAATCTGATCCAGGGCCCCGGCCAAAGCACTATTCCAAGCCGTTACCAGGCCTCTGCTGAGCTGTGGGTGAGGGAATCAGGAATCTCCCCAAGCTCCCTCTGAAACCCAATTGGGTCCATTATGCACCTGGGGCAGAACCACCTAGTTGGTCCCATCTCCCTGCAGCAGGGGGTGGTCATCAGGAAATCCAATCTTAGTAGGGAGTGATCTGACTATGACAAGGGTTGGATGACTATATCCCCCAATTCCAGATCATGGCACCATTGTTCCGAGATAAAAACTAAGTTGAGTGTGTGCCCTTCCCTATGAGTCAGATCCTGAATTGCTGGGGTCAGGAGTTCATGGCCTCCATGGTTGCCATGGAGACCATGAACTCCTAGGCCACATCCGAGGTTTCGCCAAGAGATGGCAAGTTGAAGTCCCCAAGCACCATCAGCCTGGGAGATTCAACCACCAACCTGGCTACTGCCTCGAGCAGCACAGGCAGAGGTGTTGCAACACAGCTGGGAGGGAGGTATGTCAGCAACAGGCTTGACTGAAACCCTAGGTCTAACTTCAAGAGGAGAGACTCACACCTGACAATCTCTGGAGCAGCGCCTTCCTGTGGATGGAGATCCTGACGAATAATACAGTATTCAATTTTATTTCAATTTTATTGGATTTATACCCCGCCTCTCTTCACCCCGAAGGGGAACTCGAGGCGGCAACTAAGCCACTCCACCGCTCCTACCCTGAAGTTGAGGCTGTTGCAACAGATGAAACCTGGTGGGACGCATTTCGGTGAGGGGGACGCCCCCTTCTGGCCCCAGCCAAGTCTTGGTGATACAAGCCAGGTTATCCTTATGTTCCAATATTAGCTCCCAAACCAGCGGGGCCTTATTCATTAGCTAGACACTGAACTAGCTGGAAAAAATGGGATTGTTGGGCGTAGTGTTAAATGTAACTCAAATGCATTGACAAATGTGCTCATATGTAAGCACACATTTTCTTCCTTGCGTTGTGTTTAATGTACAATGAAATTATTTTCTGATATTTTCTAAAGCTGAATTTCTAATATGAGTAGTTAGCATAGCAGACAAAGAGGTGGAATACGTTATGACACTATGGATTTTATGGACTTCCATTGTTACATTGCACTTAGTAGATTTGCCCAGGATAAAAGTCCATCCTAGGACCAAAGATCGTTTTGAGGCAATATAATATGTTTTAATGCAATATAATATGTCCAGATTTTTCTAGTATTAAAGAGGCTCCTTTCCTTTTTCTTAGAAAGGGAGTTGTAAAAAATGTTAATGGCTGTTTTGACTCTGCATAGAAGTAGTAGCTATTGCAAGTATGAAGGTAAATGGGAAAAAGGATGCACAACTAGAATAATTGCATAACATGAACATGTGCATAAGTAGGATTTTTAGTGAGAGAATGTTCAAATTTTTGGGGAGACTAAAGGTTTGGATATATTTCAAATGGTCACTCTGATACAAATTGCATATTAGCAACTCTTTTACACATAAAGTGAATTCTTGGACAATCAATTCATATGAAGGGAATGTTCATAAAGAGAAGAGAACCTGTACTTCTTGAATCCATAAAGTGAATTCTTTTCCATATAAAATACTCAAAGAATAATTGCAAAATGTTTTAATAAAAAGCTTCTGACTTCAGTAACAAACATTAACAAACATTTCCATTGTGACTGAAAAACAAGCCTTCAGCAAGGATTACTTGGGGGGTTATTTTATGTCACAGATTAAATTATTTCTTGTTTATTCTCCTCACTTGAAATTCGTAATTAATATTTCACAGCATGCTCAGATTAATAGTTGCATTTAGTTCTTTGCTTCATTTTGAAAATCTCTTACAGTGCTCTTAATTGAGACTTAGCCTTAGTGCTTTTACAATGCAACCCATAAGTCAGGTAAATATTTGAACATGTAAGCTCTAAATCTTCCTCTAAATCAAGGACACTTACTACCAAGTTTTTTTTCAAAAACTAAATACATTCAAAAATATCTAATTTTGGTGTATTGCTTATTTGCTTCTGATGCCCCTAGCTAGTTAGCCTGCCAGCTTTCCTAAGTGTTTCCTGCAGAAGAGAGTTTCCTGCAGAAGAGAGTTCCATAATCAGTTGCCACCACAAAGATGGCCCTACTCCTAATCAGCAGGGAAAGACCTACAAGAAGACATGTAAGGATCCAGATGCATATTTTAGACCAAGTGATCTAGATAAAATAAGGACTGTTCCAAGCTATCCACAGAGACACCTTAGTTCAACATCCACCCCATGCCACCTTAGAAAGTGTCCTTTCAAATAAGTTTGTAGTTTCAGTGTAACTTCTCAGAATTAAAGGCAGAAGAAAATATTCTGGATAAGTTGTGGTTAGGTCTATTGTTGTGGTTAGGTCTATTGATCAGGATAGAGTTGTGGTTAAGTTGCGGTTAGGCCTATTGATCTGAATAGAGATGAAATCCTTTCTTTTCATGGGCTCTACTTGATAACATTATCCTTGCCCAACTTTCTATAAACATGTTCTCTATAATTTAACTTGGCATGACAGTTAGAATTAGGATCAGAGTAGTGTTGGAAGGGATCTTGGAGGTCTTCTAGTCCAACCCTCTGCTCAAGCAGAGACCCTATACCATTTTGATAGGTGGCTGTCTAGTCTTTTCTTAAAAATCTTCTATGACAAATCACCTACAACTTCTGAAGGCAAGCTGCTCCACTGGCTAATGGTCCTCATTGTTAGGAAGTTTCTCCTTAATTTTAGGTTGCTTCTCTCCTTGATTAGTTTCCATCCATTGTTTCTTGTCTTGCTTTCTGGTGCTTTGGAAAATAAGTTGACCCCCACTTCTTTATGGCAGTTCCTCAAATACTGGGATATTGCTATCATGTCACCTCTAATTCTTCTTTTCTTTAGACTCGCCATACTCAATTCCTGAAACTATTCTTCATATGTTTTTGTCTCTGGATCTTTGATCATCTTAGTTGCTCTTCTTTGCACTTTCCCCCCAAAGTCTCAACATCTTGTTTATAATAGCAATAGCAATAGCAATTAGATTTATATACTGCTCATAAGTGCTTACACAGCTCTCCCTAAGTGGTTTACAGAGAATAAGCATATTGCCCCCAACAATCTTTGTCCTCATTTTACTGACCTCAGAAGGATGGAAGGCTGAGTCAACTTTGAGCCTCGTGAGATTCGATCTGCCAAACTGCTAACAGCTGACAAGTCTGCAGTACTGCATTTAACCACTGCGCCACTGAGGTTCATAATGTGGTGACCAAAACTGGATGCAGTATTCCAGGTGTTGTCTTACTAAGGATTTATAAAGCAGATGTCAGCATTCCAACGAAACTCCCCATTTCTATTCAGCATTCAGATACAAAGTTAATCCTAGTAAGAAGTTATTAAAGTAGTCATGTTGGCACATCTGGGAAAACCTGAATCTAAAAGTTCTGATTTTCCCAAGTGAAAATCAAAGATCAATCCCCTGCACCCATCAGTCCATCACATGGCCCAGCCAAACGTCATTCTAGCAGGAGCCATTCCTTCGCCCACTTCCATCCAGATGCAGGCTGACTTGTCCTTGACTTTTTAGAAGAATGTTGTTGAGTCTAATCTACTACTCACTAAGAATTCCCCCCTCCCAAATTCCCAGGCACTAACTGTGGCAGCCTCGAAGCTTCTAAGTAAAATATGGCTTCCATGGCTGACAGCAGTGTTAATGTTTCATGTAATTTTTATTCTATGCCTCTGTTTATACAACCAAGGATTGTATTAACTTTTTTGGCTGCTGCCATACACTACTGGCTCATGTTTAAGTGATCATCCACTAGGACTCCAAGTCCCTCTCACTATTTTGAGCCAGATTTTGCCTAATCTGGCTCAAAAACAGTAACTAGTTATCGGTATATAAAAAGATTTATTCTCTTCCCTTATTTTTTGTTAGATAGACCTTCAATCTCCTCTTGGTCTTCCAAACCTAGTTGTATCTTCCAAGCCATCTGCTCACAGATGGATATCTAGCTTAGATGCATTCTTTCCATGAATCTTGTACCTTCTGTTCTTTACCTCTTGTTCACAAGTAGCCTTTCTTCCTACTAGGAGACTTTTTCTTTCTTCTTATCCTCAACTGCCCAAATATGTTCCAATTTCGTTTCTTTGCTTCCTACCATCCCCATCACAACTGGGGTCCTGTATATGTTTGCTAACTCTTCACCTAATCCCCAAAGCTAGCTCCCTTTCTTCCAAGTTATTTCCTACTTATACTGTATGACTTTTAGGAACAAGGGCTGATTAAATGATCACCCAGAGTTCACAGATTCTGTTTTCCAAAATTTATTCTTCTATTTACCTCTCTAATCCAAAGATCTATTCTGAGTATCCTGCAATGTAGTTATCTAATTTAATAATTTAATTGTATATCAATTTTTCTACAACCACTGGGTTCCACTTTAATAGAAAGAAATCTCATACCACATTGTGTCTTCCATTTCTTACTAGAATATCTGTATCTTTTCATTCCTTTTCACTTTTCAGTTTACTGTGCTGCTACAGGGTCAATAGGATCTAGTGAATATTGAGCTTTTTCACAGATAGGTTGTTTATACTTCAGCTGTTCAGATTTAGGATGTAAGATTAATATATTTTTTTTCTGGGGTTGGGAAATAATATTTTATAATTAAGTTGAGTTAACTTATTTAAAGCATTGTACATTAAATTCTTGCAGAATATTTTCAGATTTTCCTTTAGGATCTGAATTCTTCTTTTCTTTAGTTTTACAAATCTGGATTATTTGAAACACAAGGTTTAATCCTACATATGTAGTAGCAGAACTATTACTATAGTAATGTTTCAAAGCAGGTTTTTAAAAAATATTTATGCATTGTGCCAGAATATATAAAGGGGAAGATAGATCCTTTAACCCAGCGGTTCCCAAACTGTGCGCCGCGGCTCCCTAGGGAGCC
>JANHGC010008832.1:130680-141704 GCA_027560395.1 Boaedon fuliginosus
AGGCAGGGTATAAATCTAATAAATAAATAAATAAATAAATAAATAAATAAATAAATAAATAAATAAATAAATAAATACTTCAGTTGGTCAGCTTATTTATCCATCTCTGAAAAGGAGGCAGGATGCCAGACGAGGAGCTTTTAATGCAGCCAACCAGATTCCAATGAAGCAGCCAGCCACAGCCTCAGAGCAGTTAACTTAAAGCCAAACACATATTTTCTTGGCTTTGGGCTATGGAGGGCAGCCAACAGCCTAACTCATTTGAAGCTCGTAAAATTGAGACCGACATTTTAATTTGAGAATATCCTTAAAGAAGGTCTTGAAACTACAATTGGCTCAGAATGGTTATAAGAGCTTGGCATTATTATACTGAAATTGCACCTATAATAATGTGGTCTACAGTATAGCACAGTACAGTATAGTTATATAGAAATACTATGATATAGTATAGTACAGTAATAAAGTATATATAACAACATGGTAGCCAGGAATTCAGAGAGCTGTGTTGTAATCGATGATATCTGTTGCCACTCTTACTGGTTCAATTGATGGCACTTAAAAAGGAAATAGCTTTCAATATATCTTTCAATATACCGTATGTTTTATCTTTCAATATATGTTAAGCTCTGGATTTATTCTTATAGAAACTAATATTAGTATTTACAATAAGCTTCTTGGTTTGCTTGCTTGTTTTTAGGAACATCCGAAAACTCAAATCTGGAGCTAATAACATTGACCTGCACCTGTTTGGCAGCCACACTCTTCTGGCTCCTGTTAACTCTCTTCATACGAAAGCTGAAAAGGGTAAAGACAAAGCCACCCAAAACTTCTATTTTAGAGGTTATTTAAGTGCGTGGTTGTTCAACCTTTTGCCTTGCCTCAGTTGCATTTAGTGAAGAGAAATTGTTGCATATAAAATATATAATATAGTTAAGTTTGATAGTTAATAAACTTCCTTTATTTTTAAAATATTTTTACGATCTTGTGGGGCCACACAACTAGCTGGCCAGGGCTGCATGTGGGCCTCAGATGGAGAGTCAACAGCTCCAAGGTCTGGAGGTGGCTGATGAGGAAGAGGAGGAGCAACTGGGTCCAGTGCATAATGCATGGATGTGCAGAAGGCGGTGGATAGGAGAGCAGTTGAAATCTGTGGGCCGATCCTTGGGAAGGAAGAGCCACCGCTATTAGCAAAGTCCCACCTTAGCTCTGGGGATAAAGGGCAGGAGGTAGAGATGAATAAAATGTGGCAGACAACTATTTATCTGCTGGATGGATGGACTTGTTAGCCTGTGGTGAGAGAGAAACTTTTGGCCGGGCTGCCGGCACTCCTAATAAAGGAATCTTTGAGTTAACTTCAGAGGGCTTGTTGTGCTTGGGGAGCTGGGTCAGAACAGAAATAACTACCTCTATCACAAGTACAAACAATTCTGTTAACTTATCATCATCCAGGTATGGTGATTCAACATTCAGTGTATAAGACACACCCAGATTTTCACCCTCTTTTAGGGAGGAAAAAAGTGTGTCTTATACTCCAAAAAATACAGCATATCTATAAAATAGAAGTGTGTGTGTGTGTATGTGTTGTATATGCTCTATATGTTCCTACATGCTGCAACCAATCTTCCCCAAACTTCACACATACATTCCTTGGCGTTGTAAGATCAACCCTGGGGAGGGGGGTCACGAATGCCTTTGGGGGTCTGCGCCCCCAAAGAAGGGTGCTGAAGTACCCACCCCACCCACAATTCACTGCCTAGCTCAACTGCACATGTGCAGAGCGTTCCAGGCAACATATGCAAATCAGACGCTCTCCAGACAATAGAGGCAAGGCATGCAAATTGGCCAAAGAACACTGGGAATTGTAGGCTGCATCATTTCCTGCTTGCAGCATGTCGCAGCAAGGAGGAAAGGAAAGGAAAGGAAAGGAAAGGAAAGGAAAGGAAAGGAAAGGAAAGGAAAGGAAAGGAAAGGAAAGGAAAGGAACACCATGATACACATTGTCAGGCCCGACTATATCAAGGCAATGCCAGGTTATCAGCTAGTTAGAGCATAAAGATGCTCACTATCCCTTTTAGAGAACACATCCTCCTGAGATATCCTTTATTTCAACCCCAGGTTTCCTATGGAGGCAGTTTACAGTCATTTTTGGCTGTTTTAAAATAGATTCTCCCCTCCCCCTTCTCTCAAGACAAGACTTACTGTAGAAATACTCTTCTACTGTATGATGTCTCACTGACAAAGTTAAACTTGACATAATCTGGGCTTGAGATCTGCCCAGATTCCTTTGGTTACTTCTGACTGCTGCAGATATACCAGCAGTCCTGGAGATTACAAAATGCTGTTCAGGCATTAAGCAGACCCCACATCTGTGCATGCATCTTTTGAAATATTGTTAGATTCATAAAGGTTCAGAAGGTTGATTTCACCTGAAGGAGAAAACCAGGTTACGTGGAATGAAACGGTGTGATTTCCATTAGACATCCAACACTTTAAATAGCAATCCCAGAGAAATGCAGAACAGCCACACCCTGAATACCTAGATTGATCATTGGGATCTCAACCGTGCTAAGATGGGGGAGATCAGTAGAAACCTGACCTCAGCTTGTTTGCTGAATTCATACTGAATCACAGATGGAATCCAGAAGACATCAGGTTTTCCATCTGAAAGGGGAAAGAATAGTATCTTTATATCTTTTAAACTGAGTGATAACAAGCATGATTTCAAAAGTGCCCATGTTATAAACATTGTGTGTTCATATCACCTTTATATTTAAAAAATATGCTACTTAATATTCTGAAATTGAATTTAGAAAGCAATTATTGGATAAACAAATATGAATATTTCATTTAAGCATCTTGCAAAGTGAGAGTGCCATCAAGAGCACAGGCTGGAATTGATCTATTTTTCTCTGAATCAAGATTAATTAGCTCGATCATCTATATAGATGCATAAATCTCTCCGAAATCAGTAAAGCTTCTTCGGAAATAAGTATGCATAGGATTACGGTTTTAATCCTTCCTACAGGCTAGTGATTCTAAATTACTTTTAACAATGATTATGGGGAAACAAGATCGTGAATGCAGAAGTCTAGAGGGAAATGCAAATTCCTGAACATTTGAAAAATGCATGCACAAAATGTTACTGATTAATGTTTTGCAGATTACATCTAAGCCTTGCACAACTTTTAAACCACATTTGGTCCCTCTCTCTCTCTTTCTCGTTTTTTTAACAAACATTGACAGCTGAACTTATCTGTTGCATATGCCAGAATTTTGTTTTGTGAATGGCTGTCAGCCAAATCTATTTTTAGGGGTCAAGGTTAGTCATTTTCTCAAAATACCCTTGCTTGAAAATACAGGCTCAAATCTCTAACTCATTGAGGATTTTTTCATATGGATTTAATAAAAAGAAATAAAAAAACCCACATATCAAGCATTCAATATGTAAGTGAGAGATAGCGTGGCCATAATGAAAATCTACATAACAAAATTAAAATGAAGAACTTTGAGAATATTGTGTTTTGGCATAGAAAATATACATCTGTAATGTGAGTTGCTTCTGCAATCATAGGTAATTAATCTACCATTTTCCTGATCATAATCAGAACAACTTTGACAGAATTGCTTTCACGTCCTAAAACTGACAACGGAATTTAAACATTCTTTTCTAGCCTTCTTCCTCCGAAATAAAGACAGACTATTTGTCAATCATAATGGATCCTGAAGAAGTCCCCTTAGATGAACAATGTGAACGGCTTCCTTACGAGGCCAGCAAATGGGAGTTTGCCCGGGAAAGGCTTAAGTTGGGTAAATATACCTATATTATTCTGAATGAGTAGGATGAGAATTTAAAAATGCTGGTCATCTATGTACTTTTCTTCATCGGATTCATTGGGTAACTCAGGTAAGAATTTTTTTTATAAGGGAAGTATTAATTGGAATGATTAATTAGGTATGTTTCTTTCCCTTCTGTATACCTAGAGGTAGGCATATACAATCTATAAGCAAATACACTGGAGCAGACAGCTACATTAAATCTAAATTATAATAATTCCAGTCGACCCTGCATTTTCCTGCTTCTTTTGAAGGTACAGTGTATGTAGTATTTGAATTAGGATATATCTTGTTTTTCTGTCTTGAATGTGCACACAGTAAAATTATATTTACCATAGTTACAGTAAATATTCAAGTTTCTTAGAGAAGGGTATGGAAGTTAATATAGGTTCTTGTTTGGAATGCAGAAAACAACACTCAACACTCATTTCAGCTTAAGATCTCAGTATTTCATAAAGATTCCCGCATCACTTAGACTTATCATTGTTACATTACTGTATTACAGTCTGCATTTTTATCTACTTTGAAAATGGTGTGTGTTGGAAGAACTTGAGTGCGTATGTTAATATTTTGTTTTGACCTGAAAAATTGGAATTCTATTTTCAAAACAAATTTCGATTTAAATGTGTCCAGGTTACAGACTAACAGGATGTTCTAGTTGAATTAAAATTGGCCATAAAAAACGAACAAGGATATTTCATGCTCAAAAGCTGAGCTTTTCTATAGGAATATTTCCTCAGGGCTATGCGGGGATTTGTTTAAAAGGTTCCAGTGTTCAAATTGGACAGCCATAGAAATTCTCTGCATGCATATTTGCTTTAAGGTAGCATTTTTATGTGTGCGGCCACTATATGCCTTTCACAATGCATTGCTCTGAAGTTCTCTTCTAGAACTGTGTGTGGACACAATGCAGTTTCTGAATAGGCAGATTAGAAAGCGTAGGTAGAATTATGGCCTGAGTCCACCGCAGGCCATTCTCTTCTGTTCAAAGTGCTGCTTCATTTCACCTAATGATACATGCATTTTACTGTCAAAACCTTACTCACTAGAGGCACTTTTTTTCCCTTTAATCCTCCATGCCAGTTTCTAGATCAGGGAAATCCTGGAATGAAAAAAAAAGTTGCACTATGAAATCTTGATTCCTTTGACAGTGACCCATTTGTGGAAGGAAGTGCACTGATATATTTCAAGTGCATTAACTCAACGATATAAAGCATGAATGAAACAAATATGTGTCTTCCAGAATGAGCACAAGTATCACCAAAGCACATTTGCTAGGAAGCCACAATGGTTCTTACGTTGATCATTTATTTGCTCTGGTCAAGGTTGAGTTAATTCAATTCCTTAAGTTCAACTTTGTCCTTAGGAGTTAAGGTTCGGATCAGAACTAAGAACAGCATAAGTGATGTGTGTTTGTACATGGGAAAGGGGAGAGGGAATGGCATAAACAAAGAAAGAATGTTGTGATCATGAATGAAAAACAGATTTTGAAAAATTGGCTGAGTTCAACATGTTGTTAAATCATCTTTTGCCCAAATCTTAGCTACAGGGGAGTCAGTCCAACCTCATACTGACCTTGGCAGCACAGAAAGTTATTATCTACCATACATGACATGTTCTTGTGGAGCTTCTCATTTTTAGTCTCAGACATATTTTCCTTCTGCAGCAGAAAAAAGCTCATAATTCATAAATAGAAAGCGACTATATGAGTCTTGCAGTTCTTCAGCAAATGTTTGTGGAAATTGGAACTACACTGGTAGTCTTGAAAGTTGCCAAGGTTGGACACTCCTGGCCTACATGATACGTCCAGGTCCAAAGAGATGGTTTTGTTGCTCTTATTCCTACTAGTCTCTATAAGGGAAAGAAGAGGCCTCTCCAGAGAGGAGAGGCACTAGTTGGTCTCACACATCACAGTGAGCCAAAAATGTAGCTTGTTTGATATTGGCTTGGTCTATTACGTGAAACAACTGTGGTTTGAAAGCCATGTTTATAATTATTGTATGAAGCTAACCAATTGTGGTTTATTAGGTAGACTGGTTAAATAAGCTGTGGCTTAGCATAACGTATTAAAAAGACAGATGCTTTTCAATACCCATACTCTGTGAGGTCTAAGCAGTTGTGCTGTACATAATATTATGGCTATGGTGGCAGATCCAGCTGGCAATCAAGCCATCTATTTATCAGAAGGCAAAATGATTAAGTTGCTCTCCATCAACGTCTTCAAGCTCTCCAGAATTTCAATCCTAAGTAATTTACCTTTGTCTTTTTTTTCTAGACGTGGCCAATGCCAAACAAAGAACTGAGTTACAATTACTCTTATTACTGTTTTTTAGAATTGCTCATGGAAATTATGTCAGGCCTGGAGATATTCTTGGAAATAAAAATAATCCTTAAGACAACCTGTTTGCTTCACACCGTGTCAATTTTTTCCTTTTTTTCTGGCCAAGAATTATAAAAGGCACTAATCACCTCACCACTGATGAACAAAACAAATTTGTAGCAAATGCAAAACATGGGTATAAATCAAAATAGATGAAAGGGTGGGACCTTATACTGAATGAACTTGACACCAATCTCTCAGCAAGAGTTCGGAGGTCAAGCAAAGAACTAAAGGAATATTTATCTACAATCTCCTCTGCATAAAAAAAAAGCTAGAACTTTTTCTGTTGGGAAAGCCTAGGAACCTGCCCTCATAACAAAGCCAACAAACAGTAAAATAATCCAGAAATATATATTCTCTATAAAATAGCCGTGAGTATTTCAAACTGCCTCACAAAAGTATAACAGTTAGATTTAAATTCAATAGAGTGACAGGATGGGCAGCCAAAAATAGCTGCAAATGTATATTTAAAACTATAGTGATACAGTTCATCATTAAAGAGTGTAAATCAAAGAAAATCTTTACCTGGTCATAAAAGACACTCTGTACATCATCATAAAAAAATAAACTATAGCTTGATTTGTATATTTACAGTGGGAAAGGCATGTGTGCAAATTCTATAAAATATCTGCAACTTATCAGCATTAGATTAAGAAAAGTGTCAAATGGTACAGTAATTGTTCAGTCAAAATTAGATAAAATCTTACTTCTGACCACCCACTTGCTCCAAGGTCTAAGAGCTGCATTCATTTATCTTATTGTATTGTATTTATTAATCAACTTTGTAAGCTTCCAACTTCCAACAATTCTGGTGAAATGAAAATTGATAAATTTATGAATTTCATTTCATAAAAAATGTTTTTATCAAATGAAGCCAAAGTTTTCCCAACTTTGAAGCATAAGGGCTCTCATACTTGATGTCTTGGTAAGATAAATGGATCATTTTTATATCTAATAGAACATTGCACATAAAAAAATCTATCCTCTCTCTTTGTTGGTCTCTCCCTGTACTATTCTACCAAAACAATCTTCATTGGAAAAAGGTTTGAGTTTGAAAATTCTTGGTTGCAGTCCTGTTTAAATCTATCCCATGCAAAGTATGTTCAGGATGTAAGCACCAGATTCAGTCAGTATATTCAGACATTTTGCTAAGAATGCTGAGGTTAGACCATGGCATAAATAAAAGCCCTGATAATAAGCCATGTTTAGAAAAGTTAATTGCTTATTCCTATCTTACTTTTGGCCTAATATCATAAAAGACCCCAACTAAAGACACAGCATAATTTTTCAGAGGTTAAATATGAAGAAAGGAGAATTTGCTGCAGAGGTACCTGGGACTTGAGTCTCAAAACTGATTATTACAAAATCTTGAATATATTGTTAATCAAAATAGCCAAAACTGGGCTACATGGTCCAAGTATCTGGCCTGGTATAAGGCAGCTTCCTTACTGGAAATGAAGCTGAAATGAAGCAGTTCTTGATAATGTGCAACCCTTCCTTCAATCCAATCTATTCACAAATGAAACTGCAAATAAGACATTATAAAATATCTAGGATGTTTAATCACAGAGAATCACAATCGTTTCCAAAGTCCATATTGGTTCCTTCTGATGAAGAAGATGATCCTTTACACATAGCAGTGTCACTGGTGTGACGCTTTGTCTTACAGTGGCATCAGCTGTTCATCCTCCTCCTTAACGAAAAGACATAGTTGCCTTCTGCCCCCATACAACTTAACTGTGCCTTGAAGCTAGAAAAAAAACTTTGGAGTGTATTCTGCCGTTGCTTCAAATGAGATGTAGCTCACTTTTCATTTAGTAATAAAATTGCTTTCTGTGTAATTAACTCTCTGTGCCCTTGGGGAGAATTTATGCATTTTATAAAACAAGGAGAATTTCAACAAGGTCTTAAAGTTTTCAAGTATGTTAAACAAACCCTTAAGAGCCTACATTTGGCAGTAAAATGTAATGTGACTAAAACCAGAGTACAACAAAAAAACAAGAATGGGGGTAGGAGTAAGGGAGTTTTATTAGATTTTTCGGTGAAATGGAGATTCTTTAGACAGAAGACATATCTAGAAAAAAATGTCAATGTTCAAAGACAGCAATACCCTTGTGGTATTTAAGGACTAGAGAATGAGGTTTATGAGTTGTTTATTTCAGTGTGTAAATGAAGTATTAATGCACTTTAAAAAAACAAATGCAAAATCCTCAGTCTATATACATGAACAAATGAACAGTAATATAGAATCCTATTATCATAGTGTAGGAGAGGCTATTTAGAAGTCCAGTTTCCTACTCAGTGCAAGAGTTCAATAGAAACCATGATCAGCTAGGACTTTCCAACTTGTCCATACACAACAAAGTGGGGCTATTGAATTTCATTGATCCCACAGCAATTTTTTTTTACTATCTCTTCTGTCTTATCTTTTCAAAGCTATTCCAAGTAAGAGTTGAAAAGTTCACAGTGTAGATCCTAGACCAGTTCTACAGAAAAGCTGCTCCATAGTATAGGTGCCATTGCTGACAAAGACTTGTATTAAGCCTCTACTAGGAAGGGTCTTAGCAGAAGATCTCAAAAATTGTTGGGAAAAGTTGTTATCTCAGGCATTTGGTCTTAAACAAGCAAGAGTAGTAAAACATGTTGACCAGGTTCCAGAAGAAAATAAGAAAATCAATGAAGTTATTTAAAAAAACTTTTAAAATATGAATACGATCTTGGCTGTACTAGCCAAATTATGACAATAATGAGTTGGCCCAAGAGATTGGCTGAGATAATGTTTTTTTGTTTTGTAGTGCAATGTTCTTGGAATTTCTAGACAATTTGTCATTTCTTAAAAATCTTTCTTAATATAACCCAGAAACATTTCAGATGTTCTTGTTGTTACCAAAAACACAATAGCTGAGGCTAAAATACACACTAGTAATTTTTCCCCTTACTGACCATATTGAGTTCATGGTCTCTATTCCTAATTTTCTCATAATTTAAAATCCTACACTTAAAATAATTTCACATAGGTCACTATAATACCGCTTCATTTTATCACACATTCTGCATATTCACGAATTTTTGGTAGAAAACTGCCATGTTCATACCAAGAGAACCTTAAAGCATATTGGAGAATAATATTGTAATTTCATCCAAAGCTGTCTCACTTTTAAAAATAATGTCACAAACAACTGTGATTTCTTTTTGATGCAGGAAAGACACTTGGGAGAGGTGCTTTTGGGAAAGTAGTGCAAGCAGTTGCATTCGGAATTAAAAAATCACCCACGTACAAAGTAGTTGCGGTGAAAATGCTGAAAGGTATGATGAGCCTGAGCCAAGAAAATCCTTATATTTATGGGACATAAAATTTGACTCATAGTTGAGGGTAATTGAATGCATCATTTTTAAATATTCAAAATTTGTAATTGTTGCAATTTATTACATAATATATTGCATTTCTGTGACAATATGGTGATAGACAACAACTTTTGAAAATGCCTGAGCTAGAATCACCGTAGCTTCTTCTCCGTCCTTCTCTCTCTCCATCATTGATGCAAAACATTAATGTTTGAATTATAGAAGGTGAAATGATCAACCACTGGCCTCCTGGTGAAAGGTTTATAGACAAAACTCAACCCTTAGCCAGTTCCATGGTGTCCTGGAACATGATCCACATCTCCAGATCCAGATCTGACATCAACCAATTCCATATACGTAAATAGAATGAACTGAAGAGGAAGAAAGGCAGGTCTCCAACATAAAAACAGATCCAACAGCTAAGAAGTAACTTGTTCCAACTTGGAGAGAACAGCCAGTAGCTCAGCAGTCCCAAGTTTAAGTTTATGGAACAGGTGACATAATTGCAGTCTGGATTTCCAACTATTAAAAGAACCCCAGCAATGAAGTGATCTGACGTTCAGCAAGAAGCATTGGCTAGGAATAAAACCATCTGGCAATCTAGACCAGAGAAACCTAGTCATGGAGCTGCCACTCAGTCTTTCCCCCTAATTTATCTAATCCTTGCAGAAGGAGCAACAGCAAGTGAATATAAAGCTCTGATGACCGAATTGAAGATTTTGACACATATAGGCCATCATCTTAATGTGGTGAATCTGCTGGGAGCGTGTACAAAGGGCAGAGGTAAAAAAAAAAGAACCAAAACAACCTGAAGCTGTTATTTGTTAAGTTTTATTTTTGTGGAGCTAAAAGTAACTTGTTTTGCTTTTATGTTATGATAGGGCATTTAATGCTAAGTTCACATCAATTTTGTTTTTTATTTTTTTATCTTTAAGAGAGCTTTTACCTTAAGTCAACACTGGTATCATTAGTAAGAAATGCATTTTCCATATTCACCTTCTCATTCATGTTGTTCACAGGACCATTGATGGTGATAGTTGAATATTGCAAATATGGAAATTTGTCAGGTTATTTGAAGAGCAAAAGGGATTTATTTTCCACCCACAAGGTAATGCCTCAATTGCCTAATTATAGTTTTGCAGCTGATCACAAACTTACATTTAATCTCACGGTATCACTGTATCACTGCATCAAAACAAAGTGATCTCAAAAGAATTCAGACACTGGTGGCTTGGGAGGTTTTTCCCTATAGCTTTATCTTGATTTTTGATTCATCAAGTTACAGGATTACAGTTCCACATCAAAATGGCCATGTAAATCTATTCCTACAGATACGGCTCAAATAAATAGGGATCTCTGAAAAAGTTTTAGATTAGAGGTCAAAGTGATATGTGGGCATCAGTGGCGTAGCGAGGGGGGTGCCGAGGGGGCCATGGCCCCGGGCGGCGTATCAAAAGGGGCGGCG
>JANHGC010008832.1:175429-186737 GCA_027560395.1 Boaedon fuliginosus
TTGTGTCTCCACAGAGTTGGCATGCTACAGGTCCCGTCAGCCAAACAATGTCGGCTGGCGGGCCCCCGCGCTAAAGCCTTCCCTGTGGCAGCGCCGGCCCTTTGGAATCAACTTCCCCCAGTAATCAGGACCACCCCTACCTTGCTGGCCTTCTGGAAAGCCACAAAAACCTGGCTTTTTCGGCGGGCCTGGAATTGACCAACCTTCCCCTCCTGAAATGCTGATTGATTGCTGACTAAGTGCTGTTTAGGTTTTTACATTGTATTTATTATTTTTATTGTTGTTAGCCGCCTTGAGTTCCCCTGACCTGGGAAATGAGGCGGGGTATAAATTGAAACAAGCAAACAAACAAATAAATAAATGTTGTAAGCCGCCCAGAGTCCTTCGGGAGTTGGGCAGCATAAAAATGTAATAAATACAATAAAAATAAATAATAAAACTCTTTTCACTGAAATTCAGTGAATAAATATCTGGTTTTGCAAAAGCCAAAAATCAACCCAGTGAATTTCATGATAAAACTGGAATTTTAAACTAAACCTTGCATTAATCATTGTAGTACACTATATCATATACAGGTGCAGCAGCTACTATAATAACTAGACTGCCAAAATTCGGAGTTAAAGATAGAGCATATTATTCATGTTGTTTTATAAATACAGTACTGCTAATTTATGATGATTAAAATTAGATTTTATTTTTCATTATTGGTGGGGAGTGAGCTTTGTTGCTACAACTCATCAAAGGAACTTTTCAGAGTCTCTATTATCATGAAGAATTATTATGCTTTTTTGATGTCAAAGTATCTATCACAGACCAATTATACACACATATTTCCACAAATAATGTACTATTATTCTATAATCAAGTTTTCTTACAAAATAAGATTCTTCAAATCAGAGGAATAGTTGATTGTCACCAGTTCCATTGCTTTTTGCAAATTCTCTCTCTGAATTCCTGCCAAAGAATTGCAAGCCAAAGCCAGCACAACCTTCCCAAGAGAGATCAAATCTGCTTGCTACAACATAAACAAAAACAAAAACACACACACATATTCACTGGGATCTGAAATGCACTTCATGCTTTCTTAACATTTTAAGGTAAGTATGCTAAGTACACATTGTATTATATACAAATGATAATTTATAATGATCAAAATGGACAAAATTGCATAATATACCATTCACTTTATCTCCTGGGTGATTTTAATAAATACTATTGTATTTATTAAATAATGGATTCTGCTCTTTCACTTTCCTTAAGCCAAATTCCACCTCTGTGGAAAGATTTTTCTTCTTACCAGATATTCTTCATTAACCTTTGGCAAGTATTGTTCATCAGTTAGAAACTTGTAATTCAAAGCACTTTCATTAACTGCAAACCACCTTTTTCCAAGGCTTTCTACATCCTTCAAAAACATCACAGATACACAAAATGTTGAATGAATATTTAGGATTTTATAACCCATTAATTGTTTATTACTTTTAGGTTGTTTGTACACTAACAGTGATTATCAAATATTAATCTGGGTGTCAATTAATCATGTTATATTCCTAATAATATTACCCTTTTAAATAAAGACAAGCTCTCAAAAGTAACATAATGATTTATTCTTAATATAGTGGGTGGGTTCACGAATCATGATAAAAAGGGTTTGGTTTTGTTCTGATTTAATCTGATGTGTAAATTCAGCCATTCTAGCTTATAAACCACCATTTATGGATTAATCTATATCAGGCTACAGGAACTATGACTGACAAACTAGCTAACTAACTGCTCAGTGTTGCCTTACACAACGAGATGAGCAGCATATAAATGTAACTGATAAACAACAAACAAACTGTGGCTTCGCGTAATATGTGACTGCAATCACACTGCAACTGGTTTGAACTATCTAAAATACTTGCTATGAAAGACGGACGAATAACCACTAGAATCCCAAATTTTCCAAATGCACTTGAATGTTCAAACAGTTCTCTGGTCCAGTTATCTAAGTATCCTATATGAAATGTAGTGCTTCTACTTATATCCTTTGCAGTTCATGTGATGTCTTATTCATTTTCATTAAATGAAAAATGATGGAATAATAATAACTGAACAATTCCTTATCGTGACCATATATTGCCCGATGTTTCATTTAAAATGGTCTTTGTGCAATTTTAACTAGTATCAAATGCAGAAGGGTAGGAATACAATATGCTCCCATTCAATTAATGCTGTCAGCCATTTTGATGTTTATGTTTATGATGATGCAAAATATGCTCCAGTTTTCCTTCACACTGCTTGTTTCTTACCTCCACATATTTTTCCATTTTGTTGCATTCTTTTATTTCCCCCCTCAATTATGTTTCTTCCTTTCAATACTTGTTTTTTTCCTCTGATTCTATGATTCTATTTATGTCCATAATGTACAGCAGTCTTTATTCATGTAGCTGAAACAGACTATGAAAAATAGACTGCAAGAAACAATGCATGCTTTTCCTATGGCCTTTCTAATTCATATGTAGCTCCTATCCTTTCCAAATTAAATGTGCAAGATAATATAGTGTAATGGGGCTGTTCTGGACAAACACTTTCAAGGATCTACGGGCTATGTAACCTTTAATTGTGATTAAATAAGCAACATCAATTTCAAAAGGCAAGTTTTACTGAATATTACTGATAGTAGGAATAAGTATATATTAGTTGCTCAATAACTTGAGAATTAAGCTTCATTTTTTTAGCTTTGCCTTCTCTCATTAAAAAAAAATCTGAGAATAAGACAATAAGATAATTCCACAAGCATTTATTATAGATGATGAATTCAGGAAAATCTCTAATAGTCTTGTTTAGCTGACATTTACATAGCTATTTGTAACTTGATCTGGTTCTGAAGACTAGCTGTTAAGTGGATATTTAGAAATTTAAACACTAAGTGCAATAAGCACAAATGAAAATTCCAACATCATTAGGAAAAATGTATTTCTTATGTTATACATATAATATTTTTGGCCTGCAGGAAATTAATTAAATAGAAGCGAAAATATTGAGCAGCATATAGTCGAAATTCCATTATCAAGGCAATACCTTTATATAGCCAAGCAAACTCCAAATACAGCTAGTCCTCATTTAACAACAGTAACTGGGACCAGAATTTCTGTCACTACTGATGTGGTCATAAAGCATTTCACATGGCCATACTGCTTAGCAACAACAGTTCTGGCAGTTTCTGGTTATTGTCATTAAGCACAGACTGTGTAGGTCATTAAGTGAGCATCTCACATGACTGTGACTTCCAACTTTCTGCTAGCTTCCCCACTGACTTGGTAGGGAAGGTTAAAAAAATGATCACAAGGCCACAGCGGCACTGTGACAGCTAATACTTCAAGAACCGGATGTAAGTACCACTAATTCAGTACCATTGAAAAGTTTGAATGGCCACTGAATGGGTGACTGTTAACCAAATACCTCCTGTAATATGTAAAGTCCCCTTGACTTCTCCAGAAATGATAAGATTCAACTTAAATCCATTCTTAATTTTTTTAAAAATCATTCTCAGATTTGTTTCCATTTTATAGCTTAATTAGGAAACATCATTATGTAGAGTGCAGCAGAAATATTTTAGGTGATGAAAAAAATTTCAGAAGCGGAGTCAGTTACTGGATTATATTGCAACAAATCTTAAAGGTGGGTTAAAGAAAAGCTGCCTGCAATCAATGAACTTTAGGGAATTTTTGACAGTAGTTTAATAAATAGTTTGTGAACCCTGGCAAGACATCTGGGTCTCAATTTCCCTTTGCAGCCTGGCATGTACACTTTTCTGGAGATGGTTCAGGTGGCCATTTATGTATTTCACTGCCCTCCCAGCAATGCTTTCACAGTTTGAATTGAGGCTTGTCACCAACTCTGAATCTTAACATTTCAATCAATATCTCTTTCTTAAGATAGTTAGGAGATTATGTTCCTTTTTTCTTCAATATCAGAAGACATATCTGACTTCCAAACTGAGAGACTACCACAATACACTGTTAGAGAGAACAATATGGATTGTGAAAATGGAATCTAAAAGACTGAGTTTAATTTTTACCTATGTTATGTGTACTATAAAAACCAAAGAGCAGGAAAAGGAAGTCTACTTCTCTCATATTTAAGAAAAATTTAGTATCATATTTATTCTGTTTAAGTGTAAAGGTATAAATAGTTTCTGGGTTAAGGTAGTTCACGTATTTCAAGGTAATAAACTTTTTTTTTAACTTACCACATTCTATATTGCTCCTTTAACTGAAAACAGGGGAGTACAGTATTTATCAAGAAAAATTCAAGGAAATACATGAGCATTTTTCACAGAGGTGAAGATTTGGGACAAATTCCCGTCATTTAAATTTGGAAATAATTCAGATTTGGAAAGTTTTTTTTGTTTGTTTGTTTAAGATTGAAAAGAGTTAAATACTACTACACAGGAATAAGTACACATATATTTGCTGATTTTTTGATCAGCCAATAAAAACAGAAGGGTTAAAACATGCAGATTTGCTACAAATCTAATATGTATGTATGTATATATGTATACATACTCTAGTAATTTCCAATTCCTAGTTTTAGGTATGGTGACATCCTACTATGAAAAGAAAAAAATGCAGCATTTTCCCATGCAATCTAGATATGGTCAGTGTGATGATGAAAACCAAGACAGGTATGATGAAGATGACTTTCCTGTTCCATCCTTGCCCCCTCTCAATCATGAAAGGCCTCTCAAGTACCTGTGACAGCGGTACTTTCCACTGGACTAATAGAGAGGGTTACAGCTTGATTTTCTGGGTTATCCCTCCATATCAACAGATCCACACCCTATGAGAGGCTTCTGGGTAGACTGGGAATGGGAAGAAAGCATAGGAAATAATTTCTTGCCTACTCTTGTCTACAGGCTTTTGTTTTTACAAAAATAGTCTTTAGGTTCAATATGATTTTTCACCTTTGCAGTTGCCAAGTAACTTATTTTTTTGCAGCTTCACAGTATATAAACTCTTTTAAAAAATTATATGCCCTTATCAATTTTAACACCATCTATTAGAACTTATTCCTGGTCATGCTTGTCCCAATCTGGTTTGCAGAATCTGCTTTAGAATTATACATTCCTTATAGGTAGGACCTGTCTACTTTTTGTTTTTGAATGTCTGAGAATAGTGAGAATAGTGCCAAAAATTACAATGACAACCAATAAAAATCTTAAATTACAAATATGTAAATTAAGATAGTTCATGAATTAACATTGCCGAAGGTTTACTAGCAGCAAGCATCAAAGCAGCTACATATAGGAAATAAAGAAACTTCATACATTAAAAAAAAATGATACTCCAAGATAATCGCCAACAAATATTCAGTGAGCAAATAATATAAAATTAGGGATGCAATACTAGGATCTTACCTGATATTGGGCCATTAGAGCCAAAGGATTATTTTGGCTGTTATCAAATGTTAATACATCAAAGACTCCAACGCAATTCACTCTCAACCTTCAGGATAGAAGCATTATAGAAAAAGAAAAGTTTATAAACTCCTCTTTTCATCTCCTCTACAATCTTTTCAACAATTCCGTAGAAATGTTTGGTTAAAAATCTACCATTAGTAAATTATTATTATCTTATTAATAGGATAATATCATATTCTAAAAGTGTATGGTTTGTGATTCATGTGAGCTGCACAGAATATATGCATGAACAGGTAGGCAAGGAACACATAATAAAAAGTGTGTTGTATTAACTTGCTTTGTATTTAATTTGTATTAATTTGTACTTAATTTGTATTTCTCTTGTTATTGAAGAAGAAATTATGTCACAGAATGCTGTATATTATCCTAGACAACCAACATTAGAAAGATGCAGTCAGTTTATGTCTAGTCTTCAATCCCTTATGCTTTGCATGTTTATGAAGACGTCATGCTAAGTATTATCACTGATACAGCTTCAGAAATTATTGAATTTTTTAATCAACATACTCCAAATGTGATATCATTTGATATTTAAGATTAATTAGATTAAGACGGCAATTGTAGGGAAACTACTTGGTAATAAAAGGTACTCAGAACTGAGGAACTTAGTTTTGGAATCCGACTATAGATATACAGGTCCTCGATTTACGACCACAACTGAGCCCAACATTTCTGTTGAAAAGTGATACATTTGTTAAGTGACTTTTGATTTTAGAACTTGCCATGTTGTTAAGTGAATCACTGCAGTTAAGTTAGTAACACCATTGTTAAGAAAATCTGGCTTCCGCATTGACTTTGCTTGTCAAAAGGTCAAAACGTGATCACATGACGCTGGGACACAGCAGCCATCATAAATATGAGTCAGTTGCCAAGGATCTGAATTTTGATCACATGAGAATGGGGAAGCTGCAATGGTCACAGCTGTGAAAAATGGTCATAAGTCACTTTTTTCAGTGCCACTCTTTGAACGGTCGCTAAATGAATTGTTGCAGTCAACCAAATTCTGTTATAATTAGATATAAATTATGTTAGCCCTACATCATCTTCTAGGCTGAACCATTAATTAGGATAAATATGAAGGACTGTATGATTCTTAGCAGAATGAATGCAAAAGGCAAGCTTTTAGGTAGCAAAGCAGGTGGTGGAGAGAACAAATAATTCTGAGACGATATTGTAAGATCTTGTAATATATTAGGAGAATGTCTTACCTTGTTTTGCCTGTCACCAGAATCTTTGTGGGATCCATTACTCGACAGGCCAATCCTGCTGTATGAATAGTCCGCAATGCCGAGCTAAGTTGCACAATATAAGCCCAAATCAGGGACTCAGGCAGCAACCCTGCATGTTGTCGGGGCAGAGGTCCATCATGCTGACCTATGGCAGAATTGGGAATATAAATGAACTCCATATTTGCAGATTTATACTGCACGTGGCAATTTTTAACTCATAGTAAAACTAAAACTTTTAGGTCAGGCCCTAATTTTGCCTTTTAGAAGGGCTTAGGAAGGGTTTTTCAGGGTTGAAATCTGTGCCTCCAAGTGTCTATGGAGATTCTCAGTCACCCAGGTCACGGTTGTCCCAAAGATGCTTTTTAAAGAGGCAACTTTGAAGATGTTTCTTCTTCTTCAGCTTCTTCAGAGCTGAATGGATGAGAAGCGAAACTTCTTAAAAAAAAAAACCAAAAACCAGAAAGTCCAGTTCCCTCTTGAAAAAGCACCTTTGGGACTGTGCCTTTAAGACTGCTGAAGTGTAAGCTGCTCATTCCCCCATTAAAGCAAAAGAAACGAAAGGGTCCCCCAACCTAAAATCAAGTCCAGTTTGGACGTTGTCACCCCCTATCTTTCTCCTGTAGTGTTGACATGCCACATAAAATTTGGTGTGACCCTTGAGTAGAAAGACGCCGATGTTCCTTAAAGGTTGTGAAACAGGCCTTTCAGATGTGTTGCTACAGCTTTTCAGGCTTACTTGTTTAGACTGAGTATGCAGGAAAATATCAATTGCTGAAAAAGTTACTATTGGGGAGAATTATTACCATTATATCCTGTTTATAGATTTACCAAAAGCTACCATTGTCTACTTTATGAAAGAGCCTCATGAATTATAAGGTTCTTTTATCATTTACTAAAGTGTAATTCTTAAATTGAAGAAAGCAGCAAAGACATGTTACACTGATGAAACAAAACATACAAATAAAACACTATGGCAGATGACATTATCGGGACAAGCTATGCTTTTGTTCTGCCTTTCCATAGAAAAATAGACATCAAATTAATCAATACTAATTACACGGCATGTATAAGAAAAAAATACATTCCAAAATTTCCAAATCTGTTAAATATATGACTTGAATGCATTTGGAATGTTGTATATTTTTCTTAGAATATTTGTTTCGTGGTTTAAGTTAATTTATTACAACTATTATTATTTTGCTTTTGCCCTCTTTGTCTTATGGAAATAAGAATTGGGGAGAAACTAAAATGATGAATACAATAGGAATGGGACACTTAAAAACCACGTGTAGTAAAATAAGTAGCAAATAGGACCAAGAATCAATGAGTGCTGAATAAGTAATAAGTAAAAAGTCATTCACCAAAGTTAATTGATCAATCATATAAACAGAATGAATTATGGCTGACTGACTAAATAAAGAATGAAATATGTAAAAAGAACCGGAAGATTGAAAAAGTCATATCTGGACGGAATTCATGATATTCCAAAAAGAAACTTAGTACTTTAAAGATCAAAAGGCAATGTATGACATGGTGCATGAACATGCTGGAAGCAAAAATATTTTGTAATAATGAAATAGTATAAACAGGTACACTTAATGGGACTAGTGTAAACTCAATTTAGCCGTATTTTCTTTCATCTAAAGCTTTTATTTTATTTTATTTCTTATTTCTTTTCTGCAGTTTGCAGAAAATGTTGCTTTTCCTGAAAGGGTTGATATGATCATGCTAATTCAAGTTTTTCAGTTTTTTTAAAGTGTTCGAAATATATTACAATATGATTTTTGAAGAAAAAAAGCTGATGGTAAGATCTTTTGCATCATGAAATATCAGACCTCAAAATGATATCAAAAATATCAAAAACTCAAAATTATGTAAGTTGCAATCCAGAGACTTAGCTGTCACACCTGTTCTCAAAATGACTTCTAGCATTATTCTATTAAAAGATAAGTTTTTATAATTAATTCTTCCTGCCATTCCATCCCCCGCTTTTCAAAGCCATTTTTATATTTAGTGTAAATGTTGCTTGTGCAGCAAACTAATAGAATCTTCTCCTACAATTTTTTTCTTTCAGCATTTTTTTTCACAAACTCAAAGGTATATTAGAGTGTTCATGTACACATCTGAGATAGGTCCAGAAGCAGCATTTCCTCAATAAGAAACTTGAGTTTTATGTCAAAAAATAAAATACTAGTAATTTTTGAAGAAGTTTTTTTGTACAAATGAGGGAATGCTTTCTTTCTTTAATCTGCAATGTACTGAGGCAAAACCAAACATAATTTGTATTGTGGAAGCAAAAGTACATGATATAAACTAGCTCATAAAATATTTTGCTTTTATGGAAACATAATATTTTATTTGCTTCCACCCAGAGATGAAGGCTTGCTCTTGTGAAATACATGCAATTTCCTGCACTAACCAATAAGAGATGACATGTTCAAGGGAAGTTCATAGTATGTGACTGCTGATTATGTTGCTAAGTATTAGCTGTCTTAACTTTGTGCTTGGTTTTATTTTCATGATTTTGCATCAAAATGCATGCATGTTGTGCTTTATATTTTATGGTGTTATTATGTTTTGTTAATATAATAAAACACAAGCAGGGTAAATTTGGGGGTGGGCGGTAAAGCTTTCATATTTTGATAAATGATTTTAATTTAAGATATTTCTCCACCCTAACTTCAATAGTAATTTCAGGTAAAGAAACAAATTATTTATTTGGAGGCAAGTCCCAAAAAATGTTATTGGCATATCATATTTATACTATACTAGATTATTACCCGGCTTTGCCTGGGTATAGTCATCCGCGGCTCCTCCATCCTTGCTCCCGGTGCATCCTCTGTGCCCACTCCCACCGCCTCTGCCCCACCACCCAACCATCCCAGCCTCCACCGCTGCCTCCTTTGTCTCCCCTGCTGCTCAGCCCCACCTGGCTAACCTGGTCCTGGCGGCTTGCCACAGCCTCTTCTGTCCCGCTCTCGTCCCTCCACCGCTGCCTCCTCCTGAAGGCCGTCGCCACCAGTTCAAAGTATCACCTGTACTGCGCATGTGGAATGCGCAGCCTCACGCTGCTCTCTGGTGCCCCTTGTGGAGTGCCAGAGAAAATTGCACTCACTTGCCTGTCAGTGTTGATGGGGGTGGGCGCTTTGCCACCCTTTTTAGGGGGCACAGTTGGCTCGACAGCATGTTTGACCCTCCCAGTGTTTGTTGCCGGAGGGTAAGTTAGTTGCGTAGCAAGTTTGGTTGAGATTGGTCCAGCCGTTTAAGAGCGTATACGGCACATACACACACTCTGATTTATATATTTATAGATTAAGAAAATGGCAAGATGGGTTCAAATATGTCACCAGGAACTATAATCAGTTTAAAAACAATTTTTAATGCTTCAATGCTCTTAATTAAGTCAAGCCTTTTAATGCAATATGCCAAATTGTCTTTTGTTAAAAAAGATCCTAAAAGTTTGAATTAGGTTCAACCCAAGCACAGTCTTCAGGCAGAATGGGATAAATTGGAACTTGCTTACTGATCAACTAGAAAGTAATCAAATAGCTCACAGGTGTTCAGTTCAGAAATAAATTCAACGTGACATGTCTTGAGTCATCTGTCAAAAGAAAAACTTTATACCACATCCTCAACCATAAAATTCTGAAATGTGTTAGAAAGTGACATGGCAAAATAAAAAAAGACTAACCACAGTATGACAGCAGAATTTAATATGTGAAAACAACTATGTAACCACAGTTCTGTTCTTTCAACTGTCAAAGCCAAATTAACAAAAGTTTCTTAAATTATTAGTTCACTGATCACAGAATGCATTATATCAAGGAAGTCTTCTTAAAATTATAAATAAATACACCCTAAAACTGGAAAGTATAAATTGAAGCGCTTAAATGATTTTTCTTCCCACATCTTCAAGTAATAACTTTCTTCCTTAGTGCCACAAGTATTCCTGTATCAGTTATATTCTACTATTATAAGTTCTATCCAAGTGCCACCAACACACCTATTTTAAACATTTTTCTGCCTCCCAAATGTTCTACCTCATATACACTAGAATAAACTGTGTACCATATACGTAGCATGAAATATACCAATTTATTTTTGGCAAATGACATGCAAATTTGTGTTTGAAAAAATTACTTTAGCAGTGTTATAACTAAGTAAAATTTGATCTTACAGCACTGTAGAATTTAGATCAATAAAAAAACAGAAGGACCAAGATTATACATGCTAAAGAAATAAGATGAATTTATATACAACCTTATAATTTGTTCTTAGTCCTTAATAAAACAAATGTTCATTCCATTACAAAGCAAACATTTCTGGAAAGCCATTTTCGACCAAACTAAGGAACAGTAGCATCAGTATACAGATAAAAGTAAAATAGTGATGCCTTTGGAGCATCTCAAAGATCTAATTGTCTGAAATATCCTATATGGTATTAAGAACATATTCTTTGGTATTTATAAGATCTCTTATAGAGCCTGGTTTTTATACTTTTGAATTAAAAAATAAAACGAGGCTGTGGCATGTTGTAAAGTGAAGCACTAGTTTCTTGCATAATATTTATTTATTTATTTATTTATCTTATTAAATTTATACCCCGCCTCATTTC
>JANHGC010008832.1:224978-235200 GCA_027560395.1 Boaedon fuliginosus
CAAGTTCCCTCTGAAACCCAATTGGGTCCATTAGGTGCCTGGGGCGGAACCACCTAGTCTGTCCCGCCTCCCTGCAGTGTGGGGTGGTCATCAGGAAATCCAATCTCAATGATCTGACCATGACAAGGGTTGAATAACTATATCCCCCAATTCTAGATCACGGTGCCATTGCTCCGAGATAAAAACTAAGTCGAGTTCCCCCCCACCCCATGAGTCGGATCCTGAATTACTTGAAGCAGGTCCCTGGTTGCCATGGAGGCCATGTACTCCTGGGCTGCACCCGAGGTCTTGCCAAGGGAAGGCAGATTGAAGTCCCCAAGCACCATCAGCCTGGGAGATTCAACCGCCAGCCCAGCTATCCCCTCAAGCAGCGCAGGTAGAGCTGTTGCAACGTAGCTGGGAGGCAGGTATGTCAGCAACAAGCTCAACTGAACCCCTGTGTCCAACTGCAGAGGAGAGATTCACACCTGACAATCTCTGGAGCTACGCCTTCCTGTGGATGGGGATCCTGATGGATAATAACAGCCACCCCTCCACCCCTGCCTTGGGGTCGCGGTTCATGCAATACCTGAAACCCAGAGGGGCACATTTCAGTGAATGGGACACCCCCCTCCTGTCCCAGCCAGGTCTCAGTGATACAAGCCAGGTCGGCTTTCTCCTCCAGTATTAGCTCCTGGCCTTACTCACCACTGACCTGGTATTCAAAAGCAACAGCTGGAGGCCAGGGCCCTGACTTCCCAAGCCAGCAGGCCCCTGAGATGAGCCAGAGGGGTTGGAACATGGTACCAACGTCAGCTGACGGGCATGCGTTCCCCGAAGATGGCTTACCCCTCGGCTCCCCAAGAAGTTGATTCACCAAAAATTTCTTGACTCACCAAGAACTCACAACTTGGAAGCTACTTCAGCCAAAATAAACCTACTGAATAAACCTAGCCAGAGCCCTTGTTAAGAGAATGTGCTACATTGCTTGTGCTACATAAGGAGAACGCAGAGTAATTAAGTACAGTTTCATTTGGAAAAAAAAACACGAAACACTCAATAATATAATGTTCTTGGATTCAAAACATGAGTTTATCCCAATTATTATTAGTGAAGTAAAAGCAATACATGAAAATTAAATGCTTCACTTCTACAATGTCTACGTTACTCTTGAAATGTGAAGTTGGGGGAGGGGGAGACAATAGGATGTTCTCTTTTGTTTTTTAAACTGATTCATTTAACTGATTATCAACTGATTCATAAGCTAAATAAGAAACAAGCGAAGGAAGAGCTTGCGAAAATCCTCCTCATCCATCTCCCAGCATTTGGTCTTGTGGTCAAAACACCTCATAGAAGCAAAGAGATGGTGAACTCTGTTGTATGATGTTTATGGATGAAGTAAACATCTATGGGGGAAATAGTTTTCACGTGCAATCCTGTAGCCTTAGGCTGCGCAATTCTATTGTATAATGCAACCTACATACAGTAGTGGGATTTATGTCTAACTAGATATATACAGGATTATGGTGTTACTATCTCTACCAATCTTCCAAACAGTTTTCACCAGTTAAGGGCAAATCATATGTGCTAAATTACTATTTCTGCCATCCCCAGACAACATGAGATATATCTGGAGGTCACCACATTATGAGGAAACTCATTTCAAAAATATCCCACAGAAAATCTGCATCTCTCAAACAAAGTATGTCTATTCTTTTTATTTCTGAAAATAATTTTGGAGCTGTAAATAAATTAACTGTTACAGTGGTGCAACATATAGACCTTACTGTCCTAAGTAACTATTTGGCATATGATACATATTTTCTATTTATTCTTTCGTTCAGGTAATTGTCTTTTCTACAGCTTATTCCAATCATTTTTAAAGTTAGGCATTAATAAATATATGAAATACTTTCCCCCAAAATGTACAAATCTGTAAGATGTTTGATTACATTTCCGTATAAACATACCTACAAACGATGTGGCTGTTACCTTCTTACCAATGATAGGAGAAACATAAGCTACAATGACCCAAATGCTTGTCCATGCAGAATGATGTATTACTTTACTTCCTTCACTGCTTTTTCCAGTCAGTGACATATTAATTTAGCAGATGCCCTGCTATCTTTTCTACTGGGATTCAAGTTTCCCTGCAATCTGGCTTGAAATACATGCTTTAGGTCAGTGTTTCCCCACCCTTTTTGGCCATGCCCCACCTAAGCATCTCTAAAATCCTGATGCCCCCCCCCATGATATTTAATTCTTACTATTCAAAAAGTGAACTCCTGCTCACACAGAGGAAGCCTAAAAAGCCATTAACTTGGTTTAAACAAGGTTCCAAAGAATAAAATAATTTTAATAAAAGCTTTTTTCTAAGCTGTTTCATCACAAATATATAAGAACAAACAATGGGCTTTCAAAATTTCAGTTAATAGCTCATTTTTGAATTGCCCCCATTAAAAATCAAATTGCCCCTCTGTGGGGCATGGGCCCCATATTGAGAACCACTGCTTTAGGTTGTCCTAACTCCTTTTAAGTCCAGATGTGTTACTAAGACTTTTCTATTATCTTCTTCAGTTAGATATCTTAATCTCATTTTCTGAATAAATCAGAAAAATAGTTTTTGCACAAAGAAGCTACGATGCTGTAAATATGGTCCATTGGAAGGGTCTAAGTTGACAATATTCAGATAGGTCAAATAGTTTGAATAGTTCTGTGAGAAAATAAAATAAAATGCTTTGAGTACCTTGGCTACAAGAAACTTGTTATCAGAACCTGTTCTTTCCCAAAGGGTGCCAAGATTAGGTAGGGTAGCAATCCATGATGACCACTACCAGTCAGTCAATTTGCAGAAGAACTGAAGGGATTTTAAAGACATATTTGAAAGTTTTCCAATAGATTATATTTAGTAGATTGAATCAAACCTCACCAGAGATTTCGATAGGAAAAAATTACATCTTTAGATAGTTAAATAAATCTTTGTTGAGCTCAGGAGCGAAGAAAGGAAATTATCTACATTTCTTTCATTAGCACTTACTTTTACAAATTAAAAGCACTTAACACTTTAACACAGTAGGTTCACAAGAGAAGGCCAGCTAGCCATTATGTATTACACTCTTTGCTAGGGAATGTTTTTATTTTTTAAAAAAATGTTAAAATCTTTCTGCAACATAACCAAGTGTGAAACTTATAATGCTTGCATCAAAGCAAATAATATACACAGCTCAATGTAAATATTAAGTTGTTCTACACCCTCCAAGGAAATTATTTTCCAAAATATCCATAACAGGAACAATCATATACTCATAACTACAAACTCATCTCAAGTCATAAAAATTTAAACAACAGATCATGGTCCCAGAAGGACAAGAACAAAACCCATCAAAACTCCCCCCCCCAAATTTTAAATGTACTTTAGGTATACATCTAAGCTCAAAGAGAACAAAATGCCACTGCACATTTATGCAACTTCAAAAGCTTTAGCAACGCTTTTGTGAAACCTAATACATACACACACATCTGTACTCTGCTAGCAAAATACCACACAACACACATGCAACACACATGCCTCCCTACTAAAGTTTAGCCAGAAAGTTAACCACCACCTGACTTCTAATTTCCTCACAGCAAGGAAAAATTGAAAATTAGTGATAATTAGCAGGCAAACTGGCTGGCATGAATCTGCAACCATCTTTATATTCCATTTAGCCAAGTACTTAACTGCTTTCTTCTCAATACTCGACTGCCACATCATCCCATTTAATCTAAGCCAACACCATCAGGAATATGAATATTCCCTGCTGTTATATGTTAGCTAAGTTGCACAAAAGCAGTCCAGCCGTGGGCCACAAATAGATCAACTTAGACTAGGCAAAACACTCAAAATAATACCACTTGGAACAAACCGTATGATTTGTTCTGACCATGAAATAAAACTCCTTCTGAGCTTGCAATATAGTCTGCTGAAAGGTGTACTTTCATTGCTTCTGACCACTCCTTTTATGGGGAGTCAAAAAAGTTGCCATAATTTGTTGGAAAGTTTGGCTCTTCCTACAAAGGACTTACCTATCACAGGCTTGATTCTGTCAGCACTATAGTTTACGTACTCTCTGTTCCTTAGCAAAAGAAGCAATAGACAGGCAGGCCACAGCAAAAGGGGCTAGTAGAGGAAAATAATAGCATTCATGGCTTTGCCCTCCACACACACCAATTTCTCTTAAACCTGCTTCACTGAATATTTGAGCAAAGCTAAAATGTAGGATTAAATGTAATAATTTTATTCCAGTATTATTTTTATTTAAATTAATCAAAATAGCATTTAATTCTTCCAAAAGTCAGGGTTTTTTTCAATCTTTTCCTTCCTATTATTTTATTGAACTAATTGTAATTATGGTCATAAAAAATCTGTTTCCCCCTCCTCCTTCCACATACTCGTTTAAAATACACAGACAATTGAGATATGATAGATGCATCTCAAAAAAACAGCTTTCTTCCAGTTTGCTGAATATAATTAAAGAAAAGCCCCACATGCTTTGGCAATAAGTCTACAAAATGTGACTGGTGGAGTATGACTATCATGGCTTGACATCTTTTTTGAACAAGACAATCCAGTGCTAGACTAGAAAAAAGCAATATTGTACTACAAACTACCGTATGAGACTAGTTAGTCAACCCAAAAATGAAAAGCTGCCGTGCTATCTAAAACAGAGATCATCATGGGAAAAACCTTTATCTACACCACCTTTTCAACCTGTTGCCAGATGGAACCAATGGGACTTTTACACTAATATGCCTGGAAGCAACCAAGCCAGGAAAATTTGCTCTTCAAAAAGCAGTAGGCTAAGGGATTTGTCTCATTGCTAATTATTTTTTAGCCAACCTGTTGCATACTTGAATGTTGGAAAAATTCATCTAACAGACTGCAAGCAGTCATGTTTTTGGACTCATAAACACAGAGACATTTTGATACCTTGAGAGCTTTCAATTTGTGTCAGAAATGTGACTAAAAAGGTATAGCCTAATCTGTTAATATTTTTTTCTGATAAAATCTTTTATCAATTTCTTGAAAAATTATTTACAAACCATGCTATTTAAGTTTAACATTTCTTTTGAATTGGCATCATTGAATGATTATTATTTGTATCAAATTTCCCCTAGCAAACATACAGCTGGATCCAATATGTGATGCTAATAGGAAAAGGAACAACAGAATAGAGAATTGTGTGGTTCACACTATTTTTCATAACTTTTGTAGATATCTAAGCAACAATATACTGTACATGCTAAAAGCATACACTTAAATGCCCCAATTTCATATCCAGCAAACTCAAACCAGTTTTGCAATACTTCAAGTCCAAATTTATCCAGCTATAAGGCAATCATTATCACCTGTATTACAGATGCAGTTAAGACATAATAATTCACTTAAGATCATCTAATGACTTCATAGCAGGAGCGACATTTAAAGGATGTCCTAGTTTAAAGTTCATTCCATTAACTATTTACTACAATAATTCTGTTATTTTAACAGGTCTTTTAAACTAAAGAATTAATAGAACAGAATACATGTAGGCCTGGGTTGAACTATCGCATCCTAGATGCTGTCTTGGTTGCTTGGTTGCCTGTTTGCAGTCATTTCATTACCGAACTAAGTAACATCAATAGTGTTAGTGTCGGTTTTCTCCTTGGTAGTTCCTTTATTAAAGGTATAAAGGTAAAAATGTCCCCTGTCTAGTTGTTTCAGATTCTAGGGGAGCTGCTCAATTCCATTTCTTAGCTAAGGGAGCCAGTGTTGACCAAAAACATTTCTATGGTCATGTGGCCAATATGACCTATATGCTGAGGCAATGCTATTACCTTCCCACTGACATGGTACCTATTTATCTACTCACATTTGCATGCTTTCAAACTGCTAATTCTTTCCAACTGCTAAGAGGGCAGGAGCTGAGGCAAGAATGGGAGTTCACCCCATTGCGCGGTGCTCAAGTCTTGAACCCCAGCTGTCAGCTTTCCAATTGACAAGCTCGGTGTCTTTAATTGCTGAGCCTTCCTGCCTATTTCCTTATTAAACCACACATTGTTTTCTGTTAGCAAGGGAACAATCAAAGAGACAAACAATCAAGCAGGCAAACAATACCCTAATCAAGGAACTACCGAAGAGAAAACCACTCCAACTAATACTGACAGAGGAAGCTACTAAATATAAACAGGGAGGAAACTGCACTTACTAGGCCTGTTGATGTTACCTAGTCAAGTAATGAAATGTCTGCAAGAAACCAAGCTCAGAGAACACCAAGGACTCCACAAATTGAGATATTCCAGAAATTGTAATTTTATTACATTAAGAAATCTAACCGATCTACACTTTTCTGATTGATAGCTACAATTATTTTCATATATTGTCTCTAAGATTATTTTAAGAAAATTTTAACCAAACAAAAATAAAGGATTTATATCAGTATTTTCTTCTGTGCACAATACACATATATTAAAAGTCTCTTGTTTTTATAACCAACCTATCTGGAAGTTCGAAAAAGCAGCTTTGTAGTATAATAACAATAATAAACACCTGTCTTCCTTTTACGGGAAGCTTCTCTAGATCAAAGCATTTAACAGATAAAACTCAGAACTTGATTAGAAGCTGTAAGGAGTAAAGAAAAATAATCTACAGGAAAGTTCCAACAAGTTGTCAAAAGCTACACTTCAAAAGATCTCCAACAAATGCTGATTTTTTTTCACACTGCCAAATATTTTTCATCTGAAATAATCAGAAGATTATACTTTTTTCTAATGCGGGGGGAGAGCGAGCCAAATCGATTTAGGCTTCCCTCAAGCAATGTTTTAGCACTCTTAATATACTAGACATAGTCCCTTCAAGGGGAAAAAATTGACAAAACCTAATGAATGGCGTAAGTAAAAGATAAGGGTGTACAGATTAGACGGGGCTTTGGGCTGGACTTTTAAATCTCCATTCATGCCACACGGCATGAGCATCCTTAGCCCCCATATTGCCTTTCTAGCTATATAAATTAAAAAAAAAGAAGCAATACTCCGTGTATACATACATGCACACAACCTCCACCACACCCCTTTTTACTATTTCTTGACAGGCTGCCGCACGTTCATCTCCCAATCAGAATTTCCCACAGGGAGGGAGGGGAGGGAGGGGGGCAAATACTAGCAGCTTTTCCCTTACCCCGTTCAAACGTTTTACTTTCAGCTCCGCAGGGTTCAAACCCCCTTCAAAACCCAAGGAAACAGCCCTATCAAACCGCCGCCCACCCTCTTCCGGAGCCATCATCTCCGAGAGACGCTTCCAACAGCTCAGCTTCCTCTGGAAGGAAGCCGCGCAGCCCAGGCCCGAGACCGGAGGCCCATCACCCAAGCCCGTTTCTTTTCCTGCCGCCGCCCCCCTCGCCTACCGGCGGCTTTCCCGCGACCCACACTCACTGGCCAGCCGGGGTCCGTCCAGCCCCCCGCCGCCGCCCGCTCCTCCGCCTCCTCCCAGCAGCTCGGGGGGTTTCTTAGGCCCCGCTCCAGGCGCCGCTACCCCGTGTCCCGGATAGCCACCGCTACCGCCGTGCCCCGGCGAGGCGGCCACGGCGACGGAAGGAGCAGCGGGGCCAGGAGGGAGGCCAAGCGGAAGCCCACCGAGGGCGACCGGCGGCGGAGGGCCGGGACAGGCGGCGGAAGCTCCGCCGGGCTCCTCGTGCAGGAACTGGCATTCCTCGCCGTAAAAGCACGTCTTGTCCTTGGCGTAGTAGCGGCAGAACTTGAGCTTCAGCCCGCCGGGGGCCGCCACCGCCGCCGGAACTCCCGGCCCGGGGGGCGGCCCTACCACCGCCGCGGCGGGAGCCACCGGAGAGGAGCAGGGGAGGCCGCCACTGTTCATGGCGGCGACGGCTGCTACAGCGGCAGCGGCAGCAGCGAGGCCGCCTCAGAAGGCACGGCCGCTGCCGGCCACCGCCGCACCATGGGAGGCAGGCGGGGAGCGGGCGCAGCAGCCGTCCCACGGCCGCCGCTGTCACTGCCGGAGTTCCGGGAACGAGGGAGGACAAGGGAGGGAAGGGGGAGGGCGCTTGGGCTTCTCTTAAAGGGGTCAAGCAAGCCCGGCGGGGAGAAGGGGCTAAAGGAGAGTCCGCGGGAGGGGGGATCGGGGCCTTCCGTCCGGCGCTGAAGGGTCCCGGAGGCAGCGGCAACGGCGGGATTGTTTATTCCATTTTCCTCTTCCTGAGCTGTGTCCTCAATGCGCCTGCGCCACAGTGAGGCCCTCTGGGTAATCCAGGCCCGGAGGAAGCGAAGGGGCCGATGGAGGCCTGGCCCAGCTCTGGCGGGTGGGGCGGCGGGCAGCCAGCGGGCGGGCGGCCCTTCGGTTGCGGCGAACTCCGGTTACTTTTTGCCTTTCGCGGGCGGGAAACAAGCGTAGCGCCTTTCGTAAACCTTTTCCTTGCGTATATAAATCCCACCCACCCCGTACCGTAGGGTATAGATGAATATGCCTGCCTGGAATATTTGCATCGTGGACATAACACGTCCACATAAACCTTGCCCCTCGTTTCTGTTATAGTGCTACCCCTCTTCGGTTTTATATGGAGATCAATCTGATGGCAAATAGGTAGGCTTGGTTGCTCATACGTACTTCGCAATGCCACCTTGCACAGCCTGCTCAAAATTAAATGAGTACTAAAAGTACTTTTAAAAAACCCAACTTTGCTCCTATAGTCATTCTGAACATTGCTTTTGCTTCAGAACTTTCCCGCCACCACAAATACGGATTTTCGAAGTTCATACAGTTCTTACAGCAGGGATCAGTTAATATACTGTAAAAAAGTTGGTCTGTACATTTTAAAAATATGGGAGGCATAAATATAATTTTGAAAACCTGGGTAAAAAAGATTGATGAGAAAATACTCCTTTGAAATAAGGAAATGACAAGTAAAACGTCCATTCTTTTGCCCAAAGTAGGTTGATAGCTCCTGAATGGATTCTCAAAACGATAATACATCTGGTCAACTTTGTAAAACATACTGGGTGTATAAATGGATGAAAAGAATAAAGTTAGCACATGTATACAGTACTGCCTTTCTAAATGTTACATCTCAATATAATAAATATATTCATGAGGTGATAAATTAATAGCAGTCCATCAAGTAGATTCATTTAAATATAATTAAGGAGAACCAACAAATCGATTATACACAATATAATTATTTTTATTTTAAAATAATTATCCATTATTTTAGTCAATTCAGAAACCTCAAACAAACCCTTTGGAAAGAATATAAAATCAATAATGATAAAACCAATTCAAAAATAAAGTATCTCGACAAACTACACAGAAACCAAATATGCAGGAAAGTTCTTTAATTAATGTTTGTTATCCTCAAATTCTTGGATATTCCAAAGTACTGAATAAAAAAAAGGAAAGTTACTGAAATACAATTTCTTTATGTTTCAACTGTCAATTTTCATTGCTCTTTTACTGTTATAAATTATAGCTGTAAAATCAACAGAAAAACAATATTGTTGCATGAAGAAACATATTTTTCTATTTATTGTTTGCAACCTGATTGAACCTTAAATGAATACACCAGATGTCCATATTGGGTAGGCTTAGAAAATCAATTTAAGTTTGAGCAAAACAATAAAATTAATTTGTTTATGAGAATTTTTGTGGCCACCCACGCACTCTCAACGACCTTGGGGAGCTTACAAAAATAAACATCCAATATACAACCAGTAAAAACAATAACCCCACCTATCCTCTGACAACAACAATAAATCAGATAAGTCACTTTATGGACTCCATCCAACTTGATTCCCCAGGCCTGTTGACAAAACCAGGTCTTTAGGGCATCATGAAAGTGTCAATGTAGGGGGCCAATCTAATCTCCGCAGAGATGATGTTCCAAAGGTAGGAAGCCACCATGGAGAAAGCCTGTCTTCTGGGTCCTACCAGATATATCTCCTTGGGGAAGGGACCCACAACATTTCCTGCCTTCCGCTCTGGTGGGACAGGTAGATGTAACTGAGAAGGCAGCACTTCAGAGAACCTGGTCCAAAGCCATATAAGATACTAAAATTCATAATAAAATGGGTTTCAGAGGGAGCTTGGGGAGATTCCGGATTCCCTGGCCCGCAGTTCGACTGAGGCCTTGGTGGAGGCATGGAATAATGCCGCCACTGGGGCCTTGGATCGGATTGCGCCTTTGCGGCCTCTCTCCGTTTGCGGACCCCGGAGGTC